>BQNB010170731.1:0-13643 GCA_026074375.1 Tanacetum coccineum | reverse complement strand
CTACCATTGAAGAGCATTCAAGACGAGCATCTGCCTTTTTTGTTTCGAGATCCTTGAACATAAAGTGGATACAAAGACAGATGTTGTCAATTGTACTCAAAATGCAGAAAATTGAAATAAGTAAAAATAATTACTATCAAGTCCATGTAAAAGATGAAATTTAGAAAGTTATACTACTTCCTGTGACTGAATGAACTCTAGAGAAGAACTTAGTCCTTCGAGATTGCTCTGCAATCGGATAGAATCTGCAATCCAAAAGCATTGCGCAGACAGTAAGGTTTATTAAGGCACCATTCCATAATACAATTATAACTAAACAATACAATTTTCCTTACCTTCCAAGTAACCCTTCATAAGATTCTCGACTTCATCAGGAAGGTTCGCATTTTCAGCCTCGACAGATGAGAGTTCCCCTTTCAGATTCTCCAAATACGTATCTGTGTACATAAATTGTTACAATCAATTATGTTGTTACGTTTCCTTTATTTATATTTCCGTTTAGTACTTTGTTTGCTTTGGTTTTTATTTAGGGTCATTACGGCTTGTTTGAATAACTTAGGGACTAGTATGGATATTATGGATTTATGTAATATTGAGTATTATAAACCCTAATGCCGCATGGCTTAATGAGCAGATTATTATTCCATATTCTCTCTTTTTCTTTGTCAAGTTTTCTTTAATCGTACCATATGTGGTGGCCATGTACCTTATGAAGAATAAAAACTTGCTTTAATCATCATAATCAAAAAATAAAAAATTCATCAAAGGGGGTGTTTGTCTTAGCATGAAAAACGAACTCTCTGTTTGGACCGACAGAATGCATAGGGGGTCTTATCATATTTGATTGGCTTATGAGCTTATCGCCAATGTGGCAAGCTCTTTTTTTGGGCTTATAAGCTCATCCACTTGAGCTTATAAGCTTATAAAGTTCATAAGCGCAAATGGATAAGCTCCTAAGCACAAAAAATTGAGCTTATGAGCTTATCAAAATTTCAGTAAGCTCATAAGCCTATCAAATAAGCGAAGATAAACACCCCCTTACCTATAATCCATCTTAGTTCCTATTAAACTCACACTTTCAAACAGCCAGAATTGAGGTAGTTATAAGCGACAGAAGCTCAGTGCATTTCAGTTTACATTAACATCCATAATATGTTCATATTCTACACCAATTCTAACTAAATACTTGCTACTGCTTTAAAACTAACATCTTGTTGCTTTACAAAGAACATTTAGAGGTAAAAAAGTTAGAAACGTGTATGTCACTTTCACATTCTGAATGGACCGCACTTATAGCATGATTCATGAACTATTGGTATAGACATACAAAATGATCACTTATGATCCATCTTTTCTAGGTAACAGCCAGGCGTTTTATTGCTCTAACAACCAGAATCGTGGTGGTTCCAAATAACACAAGTTTAGTGTATTTCAGTTTACATTAATGTTCATAACAAATTTCACGTGTCAATCATATTTTCACACGAATTCCAATCAAACACGTAACTCTTCAATTTTTGTCGAAACCAGTAGTGTAAAACTCGGACTACAAGGCCAAGTAATCAGCCAGTACTCGCTACAAGGTCAGTCAATAAGGCGAGTTGAGTAGAATTGGCCCAAAAATTCGGTTCGGTCAAAACTCGGTTTGGACTTAGTATCGGAAGTTTGGACTGACATTTTGAATCACCTGCAACCGCGTTCTAAAGGTAATTCAGTTTGGAATGTAATCGGGGAAGCTGGTCTTTGCTGCCACAATTTATCACATATGGCAAGTCCAGGGCCGGTCCTGAGTATTTGGATGCCTTGGGCGAGCCGCTTGAACAATGCCCCCTTTTTTATGCCGGTTCAATTGTTTTAAGCCATTTTATGACCGGTTGTTCACTTTTTTATGCCTTTCGATTAAAATTTCTTATGCTTTTATGTTAATATGATTATTTTTGTAATTTAAATAAAGTGTCTATTGCCACAATCAAGACTAACAACGAAAAGGCTGTCATGTGATTGTGTTTCTATTTGAACTTAACGAGGTTTACACCTTAAAGCGCATTGTGACGCGACAAACTTTAATTTAGGTCGATTTCGTTTTATTTTGTTTTCATTTAGGATGATCTTTTTGTTGTTGTTTTTTTGTGGACGGCGTTTTCTTACGATGGATGAACTTTTTACATATTTGAGGCAATTTAAGTTTATTTGAAAACTTACTGATATAAACATCAAGCCACCTAGGACGGGATATCCAATACCTCACAAGTCACACAAGAGTCATTAGAAAAAAGCACCTTTATCAGTAAACATGAAATACTATTGTGTTTTCCAAAAGTAAACATGAAAACACATGAAATCCAATACTATCGTGTTTTCAAAAAGTAAACATGAAATACAACCAAGTGCTTATCAGATGTGTTAAATATATGCAATGAGAAAAGAAATTAACAAAGGATACTAACAAAGTAAGGAATGAATTGACAAGGACTTTTAGACGGGCAATTAAACGAAAAACTAAAATGTATAATGAATTAGAAAAGAGTGCTAAAACAGATTCGATCACAGGACTTCAAAAGTAAAAGGTCAATGCGTTTTCCACTATACTACGTGTAACTTTTGACATTTTGATTTTTAGTAGTTTATAATTTATAGATTACACTAGACCTATGCCCCCAAAATACTTGCTGCCCTGGGCCGTCGCCCTTACGGCCCACTACCAGATCCGGAACTTGTGGCAAGAGCGCGACCTGCGCATTTTTAACCATGGTTCAAGATCAGTGGATAAATTGGTTTGTAATATATATGAAGTGGTGGGATTAAAGCTTATGAGCCTTTCTATAAAGCATTCGAGTAATTCTGTGAGGCCATGGCAATGTGGAAGATCCCAAAACTCGACAAACAAATAGAATGATAGGTAATTCTAGTGTTTTATGGTCATATCTTGTTATATAAGATTCTAGGACAATGTGGTCGACTTGTGATGGTGGCTGGTCATGGTTGAAGCTCAGCAACCTTGCCAAGCTTGTAGGTTATGTCTTGTGCATAAGTGCCAATTGATATAGTCATGATTTTGGGGGCATGTTCCGAAAATGTGACTACTATATCTTCTTTTTCTATCGAGTCTACCGAATTTCTCGTTAGCATTAATATTTTTTGCCGGTGGAGAAATCCTCCTTTATCCAAACAAAAACAGTAAAGCCTAGCTAGTTTTGCAACTATAATCAAACACAAGGTTAGCGAGTTTCAGTTTACATTCATGTCCGTAACAAGTGCCACATGTCATTCAAATTCAGTTTTGTAAAACTCAGATAACGAGACCGTGTACAAACTTAGCGACACAGGTGAGTTGAGATGAACCAGTCAAAAAAATCGGTTTGGTCAACTTTGTCAACCATGTGTGTTTAACTTAGTCAAACGCATTCGGTTTGAAGTATTTGAACAATTGTGGTAATGTATCTAAACATATTTCTATGGTGCTATGAACATGTCATAATATAAAATTTAAATCCAAGTACTCGTAGCCTAGGCCGATTACTCTCTACAAGGAAGGTATCTAACCGCCCAAGTAGCGCCTAGCAAGTCTTACAGTTACAAGTATAATTAAAACAAAAAGGGTGTGTTTGGCAGTCGGCTTTTGAGAGCATTTTTGAGCAATTAGCATTTAGCATTATTATTACAAATCTTGTTTGGAAGAAAGCAGTTAGCATTTATAATATTATAAAAACGTTAATTTCTCAATGCTCTTTAAATAAGCATTTCATTTTACACATTAAAATTACAGCTACAACTATTCTACCAAACACTTTTATAAATTATATTGTTAAATTGCTACCGCTAAGTGCAAACACACCCTAAGAGCTCAATCAATACAATGTTTCGGCCAAATATAACAATTCTTCACATATAACCAAAACTAACATACATACATATATAACATTAACATCAAAAGGAGATATATATACAAAGCGTACCGAAATCGTGGTCGCCTAACGCGGTAACATCCGAGTATTGTTGAATAATGTCATCAACTTTCCCCTATTAATTATTAATAATCACAACAAATGATTACATTAATTAACCTAATGAGTAAAATATATAACAAACTGTAATTCACTACTACCTGAAGGTGAAAAGCACATTCTCTGAGTAAATCATCATCATCCACCTCATCGTTGGCTTGAATTTCGGAAAGTAGTTGTTTGATTCCACTGCAATAAAAAAATAAAAAAATAATTAGAAGATAAGATTGATTGATTGATGAATGGAATGGAATGGAATGTACCTACCTGTGAATAGTGTCTACATTCGTTGCTACTTCCATTGTGATGATGTTGATTTTAGTTAGGTCAATTTTGGGACTGTTTTTTATCTTTTTGATTTTCGCGCTTTTTTGTTTATTTGGGGATTTTCAGAGTGGAAGGATCCGGTTTGTGAAATGGGTAAAAACTTGTTATCCATTTGGGGCTTTTTAAGATTCTTGGTGATAAGGCTTAACATTATAGACCGTGGATCGGACGGATCGGATCTCTAATTCGGTTTGGTCTTCGATTCACCTTTTTAATTATTTTCGATTCTCGGTTTGGTTTAGTTTTACGCTCACCCGGACATTAAACTTTGTTGGACTGGTCTGGATCGACGAATCAGACCGAACCGGACATCTCGGTCCGATGTTCTTGGCCAAATCGGTTTTCGGTCTGATCCGATTTTGATCTGTTCGATTTGATTTTCACACCGTGCTCAGCCCTATTTGGTGACCAAGTAAAAATTAGTTACCTAATTAATTTAATGAAATTTTACTAAGTAAAGCTTATTAAAGCTGGTAATTTACCGATTTTAAACTTTTTACACACTAATATGGCTTACGAATTTTTTATAGTCTTTGTTTTTATGGCTCAAATCAAACCATCAAATTATCAAAGCACTCCTTGAATTGAGCCACAACATAACCCACTAAATTAGAACACAAACTAAATTAAAATCAAATTAAAAAACAAAAGTTGTCTCTTAGCTCGAGCCAAAAAATTGACGAATGTCATGGCTTGGTGCCACATTGGATGGCGTGTGTGAACAAGTCAGGATACCAACACTATTACGACAAGACCTAACGGTGTCATTCATCACACGTGGATGACTTTTACGTCAACCGGGGTTTTCGTTTGCGAAAGGTAAGAACAGTGGGAGTATTTTATACATGTGTATGGGTTGTTGTGCGGTATGTCTGTGTTTGATTAAAGCATACACAAAGCGTGATATACGTAAATTGTGATAAAAATGATTATTACGATAGTAAACGGAGATGGGAAATTAAACTATAAAAAAGGATCATGTGGTGTGGTGGAAGCTCCTCAGCACTGCGCCCAGGCGTACATCTTAATTGCCAGATCCATTGACGAACTACTACTTACAAATGTTTAAAACGTAAAAAGATCTCACAAAGTGTATACTATTTTATAAGCATCGTTATCTTTTCTTTGTCTTTGTTAGTTATAAATCATTCACGCTTTAATCATGATGTATGCTAACTTAAAAAGGTCTTTTTACCGAATGAATTAAAAACCATTGCATATATGATAGCCAAAGGCTAAAAACGAGAACAAAACTACATACATCACTCAATCATGTTTAAGCCATGATAGAAAAGGTTTGAAAACTATGTATAACAATTCTCAATATGCATTCAATGAATCATCTTTTCGTTCTATTCGTCAAAAAAGCATATTGTTCTAGCTTCAATCAAACATTTGTCACTTTAAAGAAACTTTGAAAACTATGGGTATGCTCGGTGAAATTAGCTAGAGTTGAGGTTCGAGTTGGAGTTAGACGTGGGGCGGGGCTGAAGCTTATATTAGTTAAGCGAAAGTTGGAGCTTCTAATTTTTTTTGAGTTAATGTTAATTGCATAAATGGTCTCTGTGGTCTGTCGGGTTTAATGGAAATGGTCCCTCATTTTTTTTCCTGGATCCTCTCCCCATGGTTTTGACCCGTATCGGGTTTGGTCCATTGACCGATATTTTCGTTGGTTTGACCGTTAAATGAGGGACCATTTCTGTTAAACCCGACAGACCACAGGGACCATTTAATCATGCATTTAACGGTCAAACTAACACAAATATTGGTCAAGGGATCTAACCCGATACGGGTTGAAACCACAAGGAGAGGATCCGGGGAAAAAAAGTATAAGGACTATTTTCGTTAAACCCGGCAGACTACATGGACCATTTATGCAATTAACTCATTTATTTATGCAATTAAGGTAGAATCGCATAAAAAATACATCAATGTTAAATAGAGATATATTTCTAGCTTTTGCAGTATAATGCATTATATTTTGAAGCGTATAGGTAACTTTACTAGATATAAGCCCTCATAAGCTTGTTTCAATCGGCTTGGGCTTATTGAAGCTTGCATGTGTGACAAACAAAACTTAGTATATAAACTAGCTTATTTTAAAAGCTCAAATCCTATAAGCTCCTACAATCCCCGTGGCAAACACAACCTATAGCAATTTTGATTTTGGAACAATACTGATAAACAATAATGCATTTAAGTTACCTAAAGTAACTAGTAAGGCCGATTTGAAAGACTTATTAATACGGCTACATATATGTTGGGCACAAATAAAGGGTCGTTTCAAGGCTTTATTTGATGTCGTATTTAACTGTTTATTAATTAGTATTATTTTTTTTATCATTAACTGCTTATCTTTTTCTTAATCTTTCTATAACTTCTATAGTTGAGATCTTTTTATCACTTTTTTTGTATTATAATCATCCTGTTTTTTATTCTAAGAGTTGTAACCATTATAATTTTGAACTATTGTAGTTTATATACAAATTATTGTATGCAAGTACCCATTTTTATCTATGGCGTACATTTAACACAGGACACCGAGCTCTCTATTACAAGGGTTTGATATGGTTTCTACTGTTAGGGATTTAGTCGAGAAATGCAAGCCGGAATTAGTCAAGAAATACAAGCCAACCCACGTATTATGAATATAAAACGTGGGCTACATATCATCTATTCACTACTGATAGTAGGGTTCAGCGGTGAATATGGGGTCAAAAGGACTTTTTTCCTTTTAACATGTATTGTTTAATTTCCAAAAGTACGATCCATGCTTGTTTGACTCGTTGCAAACAACTGAAGAAACTATGTTTCCAAAAAAAGATTTAAGTGATAACACAACCAATCAAAATTCATTAAACTCAAGATGGAAAAAAAATAATTTAACAAGTGACGGAATTTATAAGCCATTGAATTTGATTCAGTCATAAAATATATTTGACGCGTCTTTCCACTCGTTCTCTCAATTATCAACTATCATTTCGTTGGGATACTTTCTCTCAAATTGCATCTCCAGTACAACAAGGAAAAGGGGTAAGTTTTTGTTTTCCATCTCGTGCTTTATGGAATCAATATTTTGAAGATGACCAAATCAACTTGAAACAAGAAAATGATGTTGAGATAAAGTATCCCAACGACACGCTCAAAACATCACTTATGGCAAGAGTACTGGCCATTATCTTTACTACATGCCGAGAGAAATAAATCATCACAGAGAGAGACGTTTACTATATAGGTAAAGCTTTGTTCATAGAACATGTTGAGGTCTCATCAAGTTATCGACGATATTGCTTGTCTCCTGCGTTGTACTCGTAGATCATTTGCGGAATCATCACTATCTTCTCCAACGGTAGGGCTTTCCTATAAATCATTGAGTATCTCCTCTTCATCACTATCTTCTACAACGGTGAACGATTCATCGCTATCTTCTCGGTGGACACTCTTGCACTGTGCTACCTATTTGTGACTTTTACTTTCAAGTACTTTATACTCCCTATTATTGGCGATCGACCAAAGTGTTACAACTTTTTGACTTGTTTTCTACTTTCAAATTGCATTCCAAGTCGAATTTCATTAACTCTGTTGTTTTGGTTACCTGTCTAGGACTTCTAGGAAACACTTTCTGTAAATCACCTATTTAGGACTTCTAGGTTACACTTTCTGTAAATCATTCAATATCTTCTCTTCATCACTATCTTCTACAACAGTGAACGAGGCATCACTATCTTCTACAACGGTAGGGCTTTCCTATAAATCATTGAGTATCTCCTCTTCATCACTATCTTCTACAACGGTGAACGATTCATCAATATCTTCTACAACGGTAAATCATTCAATATCTCCTCTTTATCACTATCTTCTACAACGGTGAACGATTCATCGCTATCTTCTCGGTGGACACTCTTGCACTGTGCTACCTATTTGTGACTTTTACTTTCAAGTACTTTATACTCCCTATTATTGGCGATCGACCAAAGTGTTACAACTTTTTGACTTGTTTTCTACTTTCAAATTGCATTCCAAGTCGAATTTTATCTTCTAATTCAGTCCAAACATTAATACAAGCATTGTCATCAACGTGGTCATCTGATGCATAACCAACACTATTCATAACATTCATGACTCCTTGAGAGTGTGATTGAGCTGCAACTTCACTCCCATCATCAGAGTCACCTCCAACATCACTCTTCGATTCACTATTATCCTCACATATTGTGAGTTGCATTCATCAAATGTCCCAAATGATAATGTATCATCATTAGACAATGCGAATTGTGAATTTGGGTCGGGTGTAAAATTACAATGGAGATCAAGAGAACTAGTATTTATGGGCAACATTACATGATAATTTGTGTGGTTATGAGAAAAGTACAAAGTATGAAACAAAAATGTAAGAAGTTTAATCTGAATATGAAATGCTTCATTGAATAAAAAGAAAACTATTATTTAGTTAGGTAGGCAGTTGAGATTAATGTATAAGATTGACAAGTGTTTTATGAAGATATGTTAATATTTAATGATTTGCATGATAAATATGTGTAGAAAAATTAAATAGGTGAATAAATTTTAAAATTGCTTTCTCCATTTAATACTACCTGCACCCATGCTACCATAAAGTAAATGACACTTCTTTGTCAATTCATTGTCTTATTCATTGGTATTAAATTAACTTGACAAAAAGATTTATTACGTAAGTGACACCTCTTTGTCAATTCATTGTCTGACACTTCTTTCGCTACTACTCTAGAGCCACACAAGGATTTATTACGTTGAATAACAAAACATAGTTCCATTGTCCTTGAATTATGAAACATTTAGACAGTTTCATATTCACTAAAATGTTGGTAACTTTTGAAAGGTTTAAAATAAAAAGATGCAAATAAAGGAAAGTGTATGTAAAATCTTGAGCAAAGTTAAAGGTTAATAAATAAAAATAAAAACGGTGCAAAGAGATTTGCGGTCCACAAAACTAAAAAAGACCCATTTTTACGAAGAGAAAAAAAAAAGAGACCTATTTTTACAAGATAATATGAAAATAGCACCATTTAAAAAAACTCGAATTTAGCATATACGTGAAAGGCAATTCCATGAGCTTCCCTCCAACATGAAATGTATACTTAAACGATAGTAACTCATTTTCTTCCGTCGTGCAGCCAACAAAAATAAAAACTTTAAATTACATAGCACATTGCATTTTGTGCTAGAACTAAAAAATAAAACTCTTGTAGTAAACATTTGAACAGATCATGTGTCTAACAGTTTTAATTCATGAATCTGTTATAGAAACATTAAAGATATATTGCTTTCCACATATTTCATTGCTAATACAAGGGTTTAATATGGTTTGTAGTGTTACGGAAATAGTCGAGAAATACAAGCCAACCCACGTATTTCTGACTTTATAATGTGGGCTTACATATCATCTATTTCACTACTGATAGTAGGGTTCAACAGTGAATGTGGGTCAAAAAGGACTTTTTCCTTTTAACATGTATTGTATAACTTCCAAAAGTATGAACGAGATGCCCGTTTACTTTTTCTTGATAAGTCGCTTGGATCATCTATCGATTTTTTTCATGAACCTAAAGTAATCATAAACCATATATCTCACAAAGAACATCAACCAACAGAACATAAATAACATGTCAACCACGAAATAAAACCATACTCATTAGTCTTATAGTAATAGCCTTATGTACAATTAGTATCAGGTTCTTGAAAACCACCATTAGTTGCTGGTGCATAAAACATGACTGAATCAGTATTACCACTTAGATAATAGTGAAAACCATCTCAAAAGAGTTGATGCTTGTTTGACTCTACCATGTATGAGTTTTCAGACAAGTATGGACATTAACAAAACACCATGCTTGACTCGTTGCAAACAACTGAAGAGACTATGTTTCCGAAGAAAGATATAAGTGATAACACAACCTATTAAAATTCATTAAACTCAAGATGGAAAAAATATAATTTAACAAGTGACGGAATTTTTAAGCCATAGAATTTGATTCAGTTATAAAATGTATTGACTCATCTTTCCACTCGTTCTCTCAATTATCAAGTCTCATGACGTTTAATAACTTGTTTGAAAATGGGATGCAAAAGGGTGGCAAAAAGAATAGGTTCAGTTATAAAAGTATGTTCGTTCTAAGAGACCACTTAAAAGGAGTGGTTTCATAGAAATACAAATTTCCCAAAGTAAACACCAGAGGAAATTGCTTCATACTAAATACCAATGTTTTAAAACCCGGGTTGACCCGGCCGGTTGAACCGGGAACCGGTCGGGAGGCCGGTCCGGATGTAAACGGTTCTTTGGCTATTTCGGAACCGGATTAAACCGGTGGTTTCCTTACGACCCGGGTATACCCGGTTTCTTTAACCCGACCGAGTCAGACTTATACTTCTATTCTTTTTAAAATAATGTAAATATTTTATACTCCCTAACTACCCCACGTTGTTTACAAACCCATTCATCTTCCCACCATACTTTTGGCTTTTCACTTCCCTCTCAAACCCCTTAACTTTTCTTTGACATAACTCACGAATCTGCCATATGATGACACTCTTAATTTTTTCTATTTACTTTATCTTGGATTAAATGTTATGTTTGTTATCCCCGTATGTCGTGAATGTGTTTTTTTCTATTTACATTGTCGCATTAAATGTTATTTACTATGTAAGAAGTGGTAATTCTTTCATTTGTGTTAGATTGACTATTATTCTCGTATGTACAAACATAGTTCTAAGTTTTATTGTAAAGTTGAATTGATGATTTTTGATGTTGGTTGTATTTTGGTACAAATAACTGATTGAAGTTATAAAATATAAAATAATGTTTGTAGTTATCAATTATAATTTGACTGTTTTTGAAAAAAATTGTTTTGATAATGTAGGTATGGAACCTAGTGAAGCACCTGTAAGAGTTCAATCTCATCTTCGGTACAATCGAATGTTAAGAGCGAAGTCGGATTAGCATGGATTATGCAACGCTACAATTATCGAAGATGGAAAGAATGTATACATTTGGTTATATTGTAGTAAAGTTGGTGGTGGATAATAGCGTTAAGAACTCTGAAAGGCTAAAGGGCGCAGGTAGCAGCATGTAAAAAAGTTAAATGTCGAAGTTAAAATTTACTATGCAAGGCTGTTTGAAAGAAAATGAAAAAAGGCAAAAGATAAGGATGTTGAAGTTGGATGTAGTGCTATCATCTCAGATGATGAAGAAGAATAAGAGGTAAGACAATTACAAAGGGGGAAAAGGAAAGCGTCATCGAGTTCTCATACTTTTTATTATCGCAAGGTAAAAATGATTCTTCTCACCCACTATGTCAACAAAGCTTACCCCCCCCCATCATGACAAAGTAAGAAATGATACACTGATGTCGATTTTAGCTATTCCTAGTGGTTTTATGTTGCTTGTTACCATGAATGCTTGTATTTCTACTATTTCAACAAGCAGTTGATAAAAATAGCGAGTATTGGTTATGGGTACAAAGCACCTAATTATCATGCTTTGAGGGTTAACTTGTTGGCAGATGCAAAAAAGTCTGTTTCATTATTAATAGACTCGTATAGAAGTCAGTGGATTGAGAGCGGTTGCACGATTATGAGTGATGGGTGGACCGATATTAGGCAACGCCATTTGATTAACTTTCTGGTTTATTGTCCTAAAGGGATATCTTTTATCAAGTCGGTTGATGCATCTGATATTGAGAACAATGCTACAAATCTATGCACTTGTTTACTGAGATTGTTGAAATGGTTGGAGCAAAGAATGTGGTCCAAATGGTTACCGACAATGCTGCTAATTACAAAGCTGCTGGTAAGATGTTAACTACTAGATATCGTCATATGGTTTGGTCTCCATGTGCAGCACACTGTCTTAATCTTATATTAAAAGATGTTTCAGAATTGGATAATGTGAAACATATTATCACACTTGCATCGAGGGTTACTGTTTTTATTTATAATCATAAGTGGCCTTTAAGTTGGTTAAGAAAAAGACCTGGTTGGACAGAAATCATTTTGTCCTGCTATCTTATAGTTTTGGTACTGCGTTTATTGCCTTGAAAAGTTTGGTTGACCATAAAAATGATTTGCGAGCTTTGGTCATATCTAGTGAGTTTAAGAAGATGCTGAAATTGAAAAATGCGGTTGACTGTAAACAAGTTGTCATGAGTGAATTTTTTTGGAACAATTGTTTGATTACAGTAAGAGTGATGACTCCTATATTGAGGCTTTTGCGTTTGTGTGATTCAGATGTAAAACCTGCATTGGGTTATGTTTATGAGGGAATGTTTCGGGCAAGGAAAGGGATTAAGGATTTATTTAAAAATAAGAAAGAACCATACAACCATACACTGACATAATCGATGATCGTTGGGACATAGACGTACGTACTAGTTTTCATTTGTGAGTTTCTGGTTGAATTCTACTTTTTCAGTATTGAAGCAAGATACTTTGTGATGATGCCTGGAGGTTGTTTTAGATGAGTTCTTGGACATGATTTTTGAAGTTATTTGCAACGGTGATGCATTACTTATTAATCGAGGTTACTAAGCTTTTAGGCATATATCGTGACGGTGAAGGTGAGTTTAGCAGGATTAGTGCGGTTAAAGGTCGTAGCCAGCATTGTCCGGGTAAGTGTAAATTTTGTATCTTACTACTAAATTTATTTTAACGTTATTATGATATATATTTTATTTGCTAACCATTTCTTTTTTAGATGAGTGGTGGAGACTATTTGCTAGAAAATATCCCAAAATACAAGAATTTGCTATTAAAATATTAAGTCAAACCGCATCTTCTTCGGGCTGTGAACGTAACTGGAGTGTCTTCGAAAGGATTCACACGAAAAGGAGAAATAGGTTGGAACATAAAAGACTTAATGATCGTGTATATGTTCACTACAAAAGAATATGAGAAAATTTCTTATATAGACCTTCTATGGTACTACTTTACGAAAAGAGACGAAGCACAAAAAAATTTCAAAAATAAACTTTTGTTGAACTAGCAGTTAGATGTAAAACATGTGTCAAAATGGATGGTCATTTACCCATGCGCGTTTAATAATTTTAATGAGGTGCCTGAGTTTTTGTTCGGAGCACTTTAAACGACCAAGTGCTCCCTTCATTTCTTGTGCGCCTCACATAAAGACAAAGAACTTCAAAACGAAATGTTTAGGAGTACTCTAAAGGACCAAGAGCTCTCGGCTTCTCTTGTGCGCCTTGATTCGTTGACGGTATATATATAAAATAACTCAAATGCAAATCTCAACCAAATGCTCTTAACCAAGGCAAAAGGTCAAAA
>BQNB010170727.1:0-13644 GCA_026074375.1 Tanacetum coccineum | reverse complement strand
CGTTTTCGACCGATTTCGTCCGTTTTCGACCGATTTCAATCGTTTTCGATTGCTTTCGACCGATTTCGACCGTTATCGTCCGTTTTTGACCGATTTCGATCGTTTTCGAACGATTTCGACCGTTTTCGACCGATTTCGAACGATTTCGACCGATTTCGTCCGATTTCGACCGATTTTGACCGATTTTGTCCTTTTTCGATCGTTTTCGACTGATTTCTACCGATTTTGATCGTTTTCGACAAATCGTTTTCGACTGTTTTGACCCTTTTTGTCCGTTTTTGACCGTTTTCATCTGTTTCGTCCGTTTCGACCGATTTCGACCGTTTTCCATCGTTTTTGACCGATTTCGTTTGTTTTCGACCGATTTCAACGGATCTTGACCGTTTTCGATCGAATTCGCACGTTTTTGAATGGTTTAAACCTTTTTTGTCTGTTGTTCAATGTTATTATATGTTGTTTTCCGTTTTCTTATATTTTATTCTGTTTTCGTACGTTTTTATCCATGTTCTTACGTTTTCGTACGTTCTCGTCCGTTTTCGTCTGTTTCCTTACCTTTTTGTACGTATTCTTACGTTTTTCTAATTTTTCGTCCATTTTTGTTCGTTTTCTACGCTTAAATACGTTTTTGAATGTTTTCAAATATTTTATCCATTTTTATACATTTTAGTACTTTTTGTAAAAATGTATAAAAGCATATGAAGACGTATAAAATCGTACAAAATGCACGAAACGAACGAAACGTAGAGAAATGAAGAACGAAGAAGGACGTATGTAAACGAACAAAATCGTACAAAAATGGACGAAAACGTACAAAAACGTTCAAAACAACTTGAAAACATACGAGAACGTGCAAAAACGATTGAAGAGGTTGAAAACGCACGAAAATGGTCAAAACGATCAAAAACGGACAAAACGGTCAAAAACAGACGAAATCGGTCAAAATCGGTCTAAAACGGTTGAAATCGATCAAAAACGTATAATAACATCAAAAACAGATGAAAAATGCTATACCCAACAAGACCCCGTCTATAAATATTAAGGGAGTCCCAACTAGACCCAACCCTTAAAAATATTTACCCAACTAGACCCAAACCCATCTAGACCCAAACCCATCTAGACCCATCCTCCTAAAAGACCCATCTAGACCCAAACCTATCTAGAACCAAACCCATCTATGACCCATGACCTAACCCAACCCAACCCAACCATTTTGCCACCTCTATCTGGAACTTAGGGTTTACTTCGTGAATCAAATTATGGAATGAAAGGAATATATATAAGTCATACGCGATCTTAGCAAATAAATCGTGATAATGCTACCAAAATTTAAAATTATGTATTTGTACTACAAGCCCTCCTTATTTCTTTACTAGTTACAAACTACCCATAACTATAAGATACTCAATATATACCTAATGAAACTTGCATATTTGCATATTTTCCCAGAAAAAAAAATTTCATTGTATATTCAATAATGTTGTTTAAGCTTGATAACAAAGATGAAATGAGAGAAAAAACACAATGAAAGTGAGTTCTCGTTCAGTTGGGAAATGAAGTTGTGAACTAACAAACACAAAAGATACAAAATAAACCCGTGAACATTGTTGAAACGCCCATTTCCCGACTATAAATTTGACCCAAAAAAATGCATACCAAAGTGGACCTTCTGTTGGTGTTCAATAATCTGACAAATTTTTGTAACGAATCAGACCTTAAAAGTATTTTTAAGTGAAACTATACTTAATTACCTTTCAAATGGCGGGTGACACGTTGGTTGATTTTCTACAAAATAAACAAAATTAACAAAATCTTGAAAAACCTCAGTTTTCTAAACTGACATAAGCATATGGTCATATACTGGAATACCATATGGCCATATTCTTGTCATATGCCCCTACTATTTACATTTAAGTCCCTCTAAGTTAGCGTATGCCTCTTTTACACTCCCCTCAAGTGGAGAGTTAAAGAAGTGGAAACTCCCAACTTGGATAGTAACCGAGTATGTTGATCAGCTAATAAAACCATTGTAGAAACATTAGTTAACTAAGACTTCGTAGAAACATACGAAGGATGAACTTCTCCTCTGTTGACTTGATTTCTCACATAGTGGTAGTCAATTTCTATATGCTAGGTTCTAGCATGAAAAACAAGATTGGTTGCTATGTAGAGAGCTTCTTTATTGTCACACTTTAAGTTAACTGTAACAAGATCCTTAAGCCCCACATCCTTGAGCAAAGATACTAACCAAGTGATATTACAACAAGTCAAGGCCATGGCCTTATATTCAGCCTCATCGGATGATCTTGACACCACACCTTACTTCTTTGACTTCCATGAGACTAGAGATTGCCCAACTAAAATACAATAACTAGTTGTGGACCTTCTTGTCACATGAAAACTGGCCCTATCACTGTCACAATATGCAATCATATGAGCAGCAAAATCATTAGCTAACAAAATGCCTTGGCCCGGATAGTTCCATATGTATCTCAATAAGTGTTTCACTGCCTACATATGGACTAAGGTAGGATTCTGCATAAACAGGCTCATAAGCTAAAATGTATAGCAGATATCATGTCTTGTAATTATGAGATAGATTAGTTTGAAAATGTACCTTATGTATACCTCTGGATCAGGCAAATGAGTATCAATATCAGCCTGGAACTTAACATGGGAATCCATAAGGCTTATGAATATTCCTTGATCATTTTTGCATACCTCTAATCCAAGAAAATAACTCAGCACTCCAAAATCCTTCATATGAAAATAAGAACTTAGCTGAGACTTGAGTGCCTGAATCTCCAAAATCCTTCACAAGTACTGTAGTAGAGGAAGTGTCATTGGTAGGAATGAGCATAAGTCTGGAACCGAAATCGATGAATCCGAGAACCAAATTTTGAGAAAAGTAGGAACCAAGAACCGAACAAAACAAATTTTTTGGTTCCAGTTCCAGTTCGAGTTCCAATTGTTTGGGTCTACGCGGATAAGAAGCGATTTTCTGGAAGAAAAAAAACCTCATGCACTAATGAATTAAGCTAATAAAAACCACAAAAAAGTATTCTTTTAAGCATTTTCAACCATTAACATTAAAAGCAATGACATTTAACGACTAAAACTTAAGCTCAAATAAACAATCATTCTATAGTTTCACAGGATCAATAATTGCTTGACAATCCGAAAACAAAATAAAATAACTTCAAAATTTGTCCAAGAAAATAACTAGAACCGTTTTTATATCCACCGTTTATTTCTCTTTATCTCTTCCGGTTAGTTTCTCTAATTGTTCTACCATATCTTTTGCAATCTCACCGTCTTTAATAAGATCTTCAACATCATCCCAATTAATTTGTGTTCTCGATTTTCTTACCCAATCTTGGGTGAAAAGTTAAAGCTTCCACAATCGACATTGACAAGCGAGTTCTATAGTGGTCTAATACACGTCTACCCGTACTAAATGGCGATTCAGATGCTTTGATAATGATGATAGTTGTTTATGTTTCAATGGATTAAAGATTAGGGTTTAGGGTGTTCGACTTGGTTTTTCTGAAAGTAGGCTATTAGAGTTATTTTTATAGTACGTATGATATGATTATGGGAAATAAAATAAAATACATGCTTTTAGAATTATTAAGTATTTGGTTTTGGAACCGAGAACCGGTGGAACCGAACCGAACCGAGAACCAAAAGATCTCAAACCCAAGAACTGGAACCAAAACCTATGGTTCTGGTCCAGTTCGGTTCTTCTTGGTTCCTGTCTAGTTTTTGGTTCCGGTCTGGTTCTTTGGTTCTTTGCTCATCCCTTGTCATTGGTCTTGGTAAAAAAAGAATAGTCTGGTTTGGATTAAAGAAAACCAAAGGATAGCAAAGCTGAAGACAATTTGGCAAACCATTGTCTAGGTGTGTGCTTGAGACCATATAGTGAGTTTTTAGCTCGCAAACAAGTATTTTGCACATTCTCCGCCTTTCTAACATACCCCTGTCTCATTTGCATATAGACTTCTTCAAATAGATCCCTATGTAAGAAGGCATTTGAGACATCCATTTGACAAATATCATAAGCTTTCATTGCTGCAACAACTAGCAAAGCTCTAACAATCACCATTTTTGCCACTGGAGCAAAAGTCTCCTCATAGTCAGTAGCTTTCCTCTGCCTATTCACATTAATCACTAGCCTAGCCTTTTTTCTATCAACAGAACCATAGCATTTAATTTGGTCTTATAGATTTAGAAACATGTTATTGCCTTTTTTTTCTTTATGAAAGGATGTGACTTCCCAAGTATCATTAATCTCCAAAGCTCTAACTGCATCATTCATTGCATTACACCACTCAGTATCATTAACTACTTCTTTGAAATATGTTGGTGTAGACCGAGCCACCAAAGCACACAGAAAATATTGAAATTAAAATTGCAGTGGTGTGACTAAGACTTGATTAGGCATTGGTTGATGAGGAGTAACATAATATTTGAGCCAACTTGTTTAAAAATGATCTCTTGAAGATCTTTTAGTACATTTAAACTATGGAGCATCGGTAGGAATAGAAACTGGTTCAAATGTTGGTATTGAAGTAGAATATAAGGTTGAGGCAAACAGTGTTTCTTCATGAGAAGAAGGTGCAACTACTGAGGCTGCAGTAGATGGAATATTGACAGGGTATGCATGCTCTAAAACTTCTGGTAATGGTTGACTAGTAGACACAAGATCCTTATACCACAATGGTGATGAAACAGGAGCAGGAGTAGGCTGCAAGACTTGATTCATACTAGTTTTTGAATAACGAATAATGTGTTCATAGAAAACCACATCCCTTGAAACAAATCTAGTATGAGTTAGTATATTCAGAAGTTTATAGCCTTTTGATGTTGTGGATATCCTAAAAATACACAAGGTACTCCTCATGAGTCAAACTTATCAACTACTCTTGATGATTACTTGTAATAGCCAAACATCCAAACACCCTTAAATTACTGTACTCAGGCTTAGAACTTAACATAGCTTCATATGGTGTCTTAAACTTCAAAACAACAGTTGGAAATCTATTAATACGGTAAGTATCAGTAACAACATAATCACCCCAATATTGTATAGGAAGATGAGCATGCAATATCAAAGCTAGCTATCTTCAAAATGTTCATGCGTTTCCTTTCTACCCTTCCATTTTGCTAAGGTATGTCCACACATGAGGTCTGGTGTTCTATTCTATGTGACTCAAAATATGAACCAATAGATCCTTTAAGAAATTCTAAGACATTGTGTGATCTAACAACTTTGATTTCTTTATCAAACTATTTCTTAACAAAGGTAACAAAGGATTTGAAAACAACAAAGGCATCAGTGGAAACTTGTCACACCCTAACACGAGGCCTAGACGGAATATGTGTCCGGGGGCGTGACGTCATAATATACATCACACAAAGTACAAAGAACGACCACTAAGGGGTACGTTTTGAAAATAAACATCGTTGCATTGATAACATAAATTAAGTCATTACAATACTTATATGATTTAAAAGGGTCAAGTGCGGAAGCGTAAATAAGATTTGAAATTTGTCAATGATGTTTAAACAATAGATAAAGATTCTTGAAAACTAGGCCATGCAAGGAGACACCATATAGCAATCAAAGACATCCACAGCTAAGCGCCTGAGAAAAACATGCTTAAAAACGTCAACATAAAGTTGGTGAGTTCGTAGGTTTAAGTAAAATATTTACGAGGACCAAAAGGATTTAGTAATTTTCTGTTTCATTCCAAGTATCATGAAAAGTATTTGGTAATTGATATCATTCAATAAAAGTAGTGTGAATCTCAACGTTTCCGAGTGTGTGTGACTATTGTAACATATACAATATCACACAAAAATGTTTACGATATTACCCTAAGCTCATGACACTGAAGCCTTAACAAGTTGTGAATCCAAAATTTTGAAGAGGAGGGGTATGAATTTGAAATTTTGACAAGAATAATATTAATAGATGATATCTCGAGCTTACATGCAAAGGTGGTGAGTTTCCGGGGTTTCGTTTGATCAAAAACGCGAAAAACGTAAAATGTACGTGAAAACGTAGAAATCATAAACGGAAGTGTACGTGACCTATGTAACACTTGGAAATGATAAAATAATGCATATAACAAATATACTAATCTTAGTCCGGAGCCGAAACGCGTCCGATGACGTTTTTCAGTTTTACACGGGACATCTTCTCGGTTTTAGGTTAAATTTAAACGTAACGTATAAAAGTCAAAATAGTGAACGAAAAAGTTCAAAATAATGACCTAAAATTTACGGGGTGTGACATCCTTTCCCCGTTAAATGAGCTTCGTCCCGAAGCTCAAGTTGTGGCATTTGATGATGGTGCAAATTAGCAATTAGATGCAGATATTTCTTCGAAAATCGATCTTCATGTTCCCGAGTAAGTTCGGGACCTCTTATTGAATTCCATCGTACCTTGACGTAATGAATGCGGCTTTGTTTCAAACGCTTGACATCATGGTCCATAATTTCTATAGGTTCTTCGACGAAATGAAGCATGTCATCAATTTGGATTTCATCTAACGGAATACCAACTGTTACGTCAGGCAAACACTTCTTCAGGTTCGAGACGTAAAAAGTACTATGGACTCAGCTTAGTTGATCTGGGAGTTCAAGTCGGGTAGTAATGGTTCTCGCTCTAGCACGAATTTTGAAAGGTCTAATATAATGCGGGTTCAGCTTTCCCCATTTTCCAAAACGTATCACTCCTTTCCACGGAGATGCCTCCAACCTAAAATTCTGAAAGTTTGTGTCTCACGCCAGCATAATTCTTTTGATGATCATGATTACCCAAATCATGTAGTAATAGCTTGTTGTCTTTGGAAGGCTTGTGGTAAAATCCATGGCTATATCTTCCCATTTCCAATGAGGCATTTCTGGTTGTACCAGTAAATCGGATGGATTTTGATAATCGTCCCTCATCCTTAAACATGTCAAGCACTTGTTGATACAAGTGGCGATGCCTGCTTCCATGTTGGGCCATCGGTACAACTACTTGAGATTTTGATATATCTTATCCGATCTTGGGTGGATGAAATAATTAGACTTTTATGTGACCCAAGCATGATAAATTTTGTTAAGTCTCTAAAGTATGGTAACCAACTCCTACTCCTAATGCATAGAGTTCTATCGAGACGAGTCTCAGACTCCTTGTCCATACCATGAAGGTTCTCATCCTTAACGCTCTCTTTCTTGAAACTTCTACTTATGTTTCATGAATCTGTGGTGGTAGGTTTAAATTAACAGTCATCACTTAAGGCTCTCACCTTGAGAGACTTGCTCGTTCCTTTTTGCTTAGAGCATTTGCTGCAACGTTTACCTTTTTAGGGTGATATCGAATCTTACAATCTTAATTACTGAGTAATTTTTAACAATCTACATGGTCTCACATTTAATTCCCTTTTGATCTAGAATGTACTGTAAGCTCTTATGGTTTGTAAACATGGTATGCTTTATGCCATACAGGTAGTGTTCTCACATCTTGAAACTAAACACTATTTCTCCAAATTCTAGGTCATGTGTCGGGTAGTTCTTCTTATGAATTTCAGTTGTCGAGAGTCGTAAGTTATCACCTTCTCCTTCTGCATCATTATAGTACCTAATTCATTATGCGAGGCGTTATAATAATCCAACGAAGGTACACAACGAAGTTTCTACGTTAACAATTGAAAGGGTTCCTCTTCTTTCTCTTCCCATTCGTATTTTAGATTTTTCTGAGTTAGTTTGGTTTAGAGGTTTCTCTATCCTAGAGAAACCTTTGATAAATCGTTGGCAGTAACCGGCAATACCTAAGAATTGGTGTATCTTCGTTGGAGTCGTAGGCGTTACCTATTCCTTGATTGACTCAATCTTGGCAAAATCTCCTTGAATGCCTTGACTATCAACAATGTGGATGAGAAATTACACTTTTGGGAGCCAGAATTCACACTTAGAGAATTTGGCGTACACTTCTTTATTCTTAAGGAATTTTGAGATAAGCCTAAGGTGATCCTCGTGTTCCTCATTTCTCCCCGAGTGGATAAAGATGTCATCGATGAATACTATCACGAACTTATCCAAGTACGGTTTGCACACCCGATTCATGAGATCCATGAATACCTCCGGTGCATTGGTCAAACCAAATAGCATAACCTGAAACTTGAAATGTCCATAACGGGTCCTAAAGGCGGTTTTAGAATATCATTTTCTCAAACTCTAGTTGGTGGTAACTAGTCCTTAGACCGATTTTCCAGTAGACGCTACATCCTCGTAGTTGATCAAAAAGATCGTCTATACTAGGTAACAGGTAACGGTTCTTCACGGTTAGCTTGTTAAATTTTCGGTAGTCATTGTACATCCTGATGGATCCATCCCTCTTTTTGACGAACAATACTAAAGCTTCCCACTATGAGGAAATTGGGATTATAAATCCCTTTGCTTTAACTTTAGATCCACTGAGGTTTTAACGGTACAAGAATCTCATAATTCACGTAATTCTATCTCACTAAAGGTAAGTATATTGAAGAAAACCTTCCTGTTCTATTGGTTATAACCCAATTAGGGCGATATGTTCATTATATTCTAGAACCTTAAAATCCATAATTTCCATGACTTCAGTTGCATGATTTGGTCTCTCGGCTAAGGGTGTGGTGTTTCTATATGCTAAGGTTGAAGAAAAACTACTTAGTTATGAAGCTTACGAATGCGAATACACGTGACAGACACGACTCATGAATACGCATGCAAAATATTAATAAAACACAAGTACAATATAATCTCGTTGACAATGTTAAGGAAGGGAAAAAAATAGAGATGGAACGTAAGGGTAATTTGACAAAATTTTATGGTGACTACTTCCAGCATAGCATGGTCCTTCCTGATTATACATAGGTGATCAGGCTATGCATAATTTAGGAACCGACGATAAAATGCTCATTTCGTCAAACTATTATTATGTTTTAAACAAAATCTCATACGGTATAAACGATATAGTTTATAAGGTAGCAAAACAGTTCGTGGTAATGAAAACAAGGTAGTTTATATAACGACACAAGATATTTTGTAAGATAACGGGAAATGTTTATGAGGTGATAACAAAATAGTTTACGAGAAAGTTACGTGACGGTTTATAATGTAATAGTAACAAATGGTTTACGAGCTGACAACCCAACAGTTTATAAAGTGGCAACGTAATGGTTTATAAAGGACACAAAGTAGTTCATGAGGTGACAACGAAATAGTTTGTGAGATGACTGCAAAGTAGTTTATAATAGGGTAGCAAAAGAGTTTATAAATAACCGTAAAATAGGTTATAAGAAGGAAACAGTTTAGTTCATTAAGTAATAGCCATATAAGTTACAAGGTAATAGTAGGATAATTATAAGATGTTGACAAAACGGTTTATAGGATGATATCAAAATAGTTTATAAGATGTTAGCGAAATGGTTCATAAAATGATGACAAAAGAGTTTATAAACGACGACAAAATAGGTTAAAAGGTGAAAACAAGTTAGTTTGTAAAATGATTGCGAAAATAGTTTATGAGATGATGGTGGTATAATTTATAAGAAAATGACAAAATGGTTTATATGACGACAATGAAATAGTTTTATAGGATGATATCAGAATAGTTTGTTACCCAATAGTGAAATGGTTTATAAAACGATAGTAAAGTGATTAATAAGCTGGTTAGCAAAACGATTCGTGGACTGACGGGGAAAAATAGTTTATAAATGACAGCAATTCAGTTTATGTGACGATGCTAGTATAGTTCATACGATAACATCCAAATAGTTTATACTAGTAAAATGGTTTATAAAATAATAGTGAAATGGGTTGTAAGACAGTAATAGATTTGAGGAGTACCTTACATAAATTATTAGAGAGTTGAAGTGTAACTAACGAAATCATCACGACACAAAATGAACAGAGGGTTTAGGAAAAATCCACACAATACACGAAATTTGCAGGAAAGTACTAGTGCAAAACTCTTAGAGATTATAGTCTAAGTCTACTTAGGTTTCACTAGATAAGGAAAAATCTCTCCTTAAGTATCAGCGTTATCTTTGACGGCGTTAGAGTTCCTGCGAGATTTTACCTCCTAAATACGGTTTGCACGGTTCAAATTTCTAATTTACCACTGCGGCCTCTAAGTAGATTTTTCGAAACGGGTGTCCTATAATTTCTACTCACGTGGTCAACACTCTTGTAGTTATTGCACTTCACAGTGCATGGTCCAGTGTGGTACAACTTACGTTTGTTGTAGAAGGGAAATTTTGCTACATATTCGTTCTTGTAATTTGGTTTAGCAATGTAAACTCTCACGGACTTTTGTCATTTATTTTGTTGTTGGCATTCCTTACTACCTTAGTTTCTTAACATACGACCTAATCCATTTAGTCGCGAGCCAAGTGGATTATTTCCTCATTAACAATAATAGTTTCGATAGCATTAGCAATTCGTAGGGTTACAATACACTCGATCCTCGTGGAACTCATTCCTTGTCTTGTCGTCGGTATTTACTTCAAAATCGAACGGGGTAAAGAAAATGAAATAGGTCGAATTTCAAAGTTATGCAAAATGATATGATGTAAAGTCGAGAAAAGTTTTAAAGACCATCGTATTACTAACGATGTTTTAGAATAAACGAGATCATTGTGTCACTCACAATGTCTTGGAAAAGTTTTAGTATTTATATAATGACATTTATATGAAACTATGTAGGACGTGTATGGTGAATAAAATAAACATGATGTAAAATATGATATGGCAAAATGAAATGTAAGTATAATTATGGTAATATGATATATTTAGTACTTATATATTATATATCTAATATATATATAATATAGTATATATTATATATATATATAATAATATATATATAGTATATATATAATAATATAAAATATAATATATATATATATATATATATATGATATAAACATAATAGCACTAACAGGTGATTTTTGCGTATATAGCAAGTAAGAAGCACGTAAGGATCAAAATATTGTTATAAAAACCAGACCTAGTATATCTTACTTGGTTCTCTATAACCTTGCATCTGAATACCAAACTGTCGCAAACCACCAAAATGGGCCTGGACCGGAATAACGTGTCTGGGGGCACTGACGTCATAATATACATCACATAAAGTACAAAGAACGACCCACTTAAGGGGTACGTTTGAAAATAAACATCGTTGCATTAATAATCATAAATTAAGTCGTTACAATACATATAATTTAAAAGGGTGAAGTGCAGAAGTGTAAATAAGACTGAAATTTGTCAACGGGATGTTTAAAAACACTAGATAAGATTCTTAAAAACGGGGGGCCCATGCGAGGAGACACCAAATAGCAATCAAAGACATACCACATTTGAAGCAACCTGAGAAAGAAACAATGCTTAAAAACGTCAACATAAAGTTGGTGAGTTCATAGGTTTAAGTAAAATATTTGCGAGGACCAAAAGGATTTAGGTAATTTCTGTTTCATTCCGATAACGAGAAAAGTATATGTAACTGATTATCGTTCCATAAAAGTAGTGTGAATCTCAACGTTTCCGAAGTATGTGTGTCTATTGTCAAACATAACAATATCACACAAAAATGTTACTATGTGACCCTAGAGCTCGTACACCGAAGCCTTAACAAGTTGTGTAAATCCTATCTTTTACATTCGTCTCAAATTGATGTTTTGCAAAACACCCAAGTACTACCCTAAATGAAATTCAACCACTGGACAATGTACTGTCGACCAGAATTCTGGGTGAAAGGGTGTGGAAACCCCTAATAGGATCTATTCACAGCATTCGTGCTTACATGAAGTAGTTAACGGTTCATGATAGCGTGTACTACGGTGGCAATAGGGAAACTTAGGTAATAATGTAAAAGTTTAAGGTACTACGCATTCATAGTAAAAGCAACCAAAACGTATTCAGTAAAATTTTTAAAGGTACTGTTCTTCATAGTAAAGCGAGTGTGAAATCAATCATGTAAACGAGTTTTGTAAACGAGCATATAAATAAGTTTGAAATCATTAGAGTAAACAAGTTTGTAAACGAGCATTTTCTCACCCCAAAAGTTATAAGGTAAATATAAATCAAGTAAAATGTGGGGTTATGAACTCACCTTTAGCAAATCAGTGAGTGATGGAATAATCAACGAGAGGTATGGCGAAATTGAACGACTCTAACCGCGACCTAATTAAAGGGACGCGCTTTAGGAACGAGAAATAAATAACGAAACATCATATAAGACGCTTATATAAGAAATAGACATCCATAAGTGTTTGTGCTTTATTTTATTTAGTAAAACGTGTCATTACGAAAGTATAAGGTTTATAGTAACATTACGCCATGTTTTACGAAAGGTTTCCTATTTTGGAAAGTTGCTATTTTTTGAAAGTTTCTATTTTAGGAAAGTTTTTAGTTTTGGGACGTTAATAGCATCCCCTATCTTAGTCGTTTCCATAATTTTAAAAACGCACTAGTGAAACCCTAACGTCTACCTTTTATTCCTATCTCGCTAATATGCGTTAACATACTATATTTAGAAACGTTAAACGATGTCGACTTATAAATTTTTAGAAAATTCCTAACCCTTCGTAATAATATCAAAACACTACTTCAATATTTTCTAAGGTTTTCGAAACCAAAATGGACTTCACCCGCTTGAAAACTTTTTCTTATATAAAATTAAATGTCCGGAAATAACTTGACGAAAACAAGGTCTAACTCACTCATAAAGCATTTTTAACACAACTTTCGCGACTTTGGAAGGGAAACGTCATTCTAGGCCATGTTTGTGTTTTACACTTTAGCCGAAACGGGCTCGAAAGGGGTCAAAATGATCATTTTTGTTTCTGATCTGATCGTATAAAAATCGTTTTGCCAAAAAATGTTTCAAGTTTCACTTGAGCGTAACTCGGTCGTTTTAAGTCTGATTTTAGTGTTCGATATACGAAAAACTATCTATACGAAATGAGCTATCCAAAAACTACTTTATTGACTAATGAAAACATTTTTAAGTCTCCCAAAACCTCAAAATAAAATTGGATCAGCAACCTTATATCTCGCAAACGCTTCCAAAAATCCATCCAAACTTAACAATAGTGCCTATACTGACCTAATCCCGTTCACTATTAATCCACCATCAAAACCATCATTAAAACTACTCTAATCTCATCGCCATCTTTGTTGCAACACATATGCTCACTCATACTCTCAATTAAAACAATACGTAAATCAAAGAACCATAAAAATATAACTAGTTCATGTGTCATCTTGTTTATTTTTAAAAGACTTGCACAAACACAATAGAAGATATAGATCTTGATCAAGAACATAAGAAATCAAAGAAGTAAAGAGGTAGGTTCAAGAAATAAGCTTACAATAGATGGAGAAACAAGATTGAACGTTAGATCTATAACCTACACCAAGATCTTGCAAAACCCTCAAATTTATTTTGAAACCCTAATTTCTTAACCCTTGAATGATCTTGAAAATTAATGAAACGAACCTTGGAACCACCTTAGATATACTTGAATATGAACTTGAAATGCTTAGAATAAGAGAAAGTAGAAGACAAAGAACCTGTGTGGTTCTTTATTTTGTGTCGTGAGGTGAAGCAAA
>BQNB010170725.1:0-13644 GCA_026074375.1 Tanacetum coccineum | reverse complement strand
AGATACAAGTTGCTAGACACTTTTTCCCGACCGTTACCATGATAAAGACACAACTATTTACAAATGTCTTGATCATAGATTAAAAACAGCAACCTAAGTTGGCATCCCCGTAATGGTCAACTTCCCAATCATTCCATACTTTACATACTTTACAAGGCAAGTGGCGATATCTTCCACTTTATACAATACTCTACATCATCGATTTGTATCAGCGAATAATCGATCCTTCGTATGATTCCTTCGGTAGTTGCGAAACGATTATCTTCAAACTTTTCTCTGTTTTTTTGTTGCGATTTTTTTAATTTTTTTGATTTTTTTTCATAATATACTATATACGAAACTCAGAGTAGTTTCACCATCTTCACGATCATAATAATTCCTTCAATAATTCTTCATTCTTCGGACGTACCATTAATTGCGATGGTAGTAAAAATACATGAGTTTTGACTACTTTATACATTCCCATTTGCGATGTGCAAATTTCTTCCAACCGTACCAAAATTGACACAAGACTCGGTAAATACATACTTTACACATTAAGCAACTAGCAACTATAAAATAAACTTAATCTAACAGGGTAGGCTAAGGTGTAAACGTGTAACGAAATAAACAAGTTAGTGCAGTTCCTAAAGGATTGGCTCTACGGGTTGTTCTAGGGGTATCTTACTCTTAAAGTGAGAGTGAACAAAGGGTTTATATGGGGGTTAACTAACCAGTGTAGTTAGTTAATAAACAACATGAATAGGTTTTTTGGGTGTAATCCTAAAATTTAACAATTTAAACAAGTTACTCCATCTAAATCTATAGTACTCATCACTGTGATCTTGAATAGATATACCAAGCCAAGTTCTAAAGTCTACTACATCATCGGCACACTCATATTTTGTAGAATTTGGGTAAACATTTGGAAACGAATAGGGTTAAATCCTTATAATATCTAATAAAGGTTATTGTGTGTGGGTTATGTAACATGTAATTTGACAAATGTATGCTTGAAAAAAAAATTGAGCATAATGTAAGCATTTAATTGTGAAAATTAGGACAAATATACATTCTAATTCCCATCCTCACACTTGAATTATACAACGTCCTTGTTGTATAGAAAAAAACATTAAATACGGGAATTAAAAAGAATTAGAATAAGAAACTCCCCTGATATTTTGCTCGGTAGATTCTCCACGTAGCATTTATTAAGCAAGAATTTGTGTTGAACAGCCACCTTGAAGTTTCAAGACTCCAACACCTCCAAACTTGTAAATACTTCAACCAACTCGTCGATTTCTTTTCTTTCATTTCACACGGTCCTGTATGAAACATAGGAAAAAAACATGTATTCCTATCTTGGTACCTACGGTTAATTTAAACCAAACTAAACAAATTAAATACGGGTCAGTTTTGGTGAATAAAGCCGAATCATGTGCATAATATGCGTATTGTCAGAAACTGACAATAATGCTTTTAAAGTGCATAAAAAGAAAAGACTGATAACGTCCAGACAATCAATACGCCATATGGTATGGAGCGGATACACCATATTGATGTCTGGGAAGACAGACTCAATAAAATTAAATAACAATCCTGGTTATCTCCCAGGAAGTACTTTTGTTTACATCGAAGTCTTTAAGTTAGACTTTTTTAGCTTCTCTCTCACAGTTTATTTGGTGCCGCACCTTCCATCTGTTTCCTTTATTTTTTCCAAAAAAATATAATGGTAGTATTTGGACAGTATTATCTTCGTTTCTCACCCAAAAAATCATATTCACATCTTCTTATAGCAATGAAACTCTTTATTAAGTCCAAGCAGTACTGAAAGCTTCAACTTTTATCTGCTTTGGCACCTTCTTTGTTAGTTGCTCATCAATAGATTTGGATGTATTGATATAATTGTTGCTTTGACTGACTTTCTTCATCTATCCTTTTCGTGTCGCTCTTCCATGTGGTTATCAGATAAGGTTTGCGACGAGTCATAGTAGCATTTGTACTTCTAAGATGCTATCATCTATTCGTCTCTTATTCCAATTCCCATTCATCCAAGAATGGAACAATACTTTTTAGTTCTTCTATTCCACTTCTTATGATTATTTGAATGACGTGCTTTAACGTTAGATAAGAATTCAATTGATCAATCCCCCAGTTTAACTCCTTCGTCTACCATTTCATCTTCTTTATCGTATGATTGGAGGATAGAATCTACAGAAGAACGTCTACAACAAATTCCACCCTAGATGGTGATTTACATCCCCCTCACTAATCCAACTTCTTTAGCATCAACGCCCCAACGAGATGAGAAAAAGACTTTCATCATAGTATATGACATAATCCCCCACGATCCAAATCAACCATTTTAAGTACCTTAGCAATGTGATCCACCACGTCTTCATTATACGTTCCGTGATATATGTTCTTTCTTAATTCCACCAAAAATTCCTTGCTGAGTTCAATGTTTATGTCGTTACTGGTGATAGAAAGATTTGATTCAGTTGGAGCTTTTTCCATATGACTTATTTAGTTCCTTCTTCAATCAACTAGCTCTGATAATTCTTCCTGTAACAAGGGTAAAAATATCAGCAGGATTTGCTCTGAAGAAAGTAGAAAATTTTTTACCACGACAATGTTTATGGAAATTATATTTGAAGTTTGATAAGACAAAAAATGATGAAGAGAAGGACTTAAAAGACAAAGGAGGAATTCTTCAAATGATGGAAGATTATACAAGATATGGTAAAGAAAGAAACAAGATCAACATTGAAGACTTGCTTAAAAAGATAAAGACCAAGTTATTAATGCTATTAAATAGCATTAATTGTTGATTAGGAAGATTTAATAGCATTAATGTTGATTATGCTATTAAATCTATTAAAGAATGTTGTCCGTTAATTGTTATTATAATGCCTTTGTAAAACCTAATATCTCTAGTATATTAAAAGAGAAACCAAGTTATATCTAGGTTAGTGTGTAACAAGTCGTGAGTTCCATAGTGTACCTAAATGTGTGTGTGTGTATTCCATGCATGAGAATGTAGACGCCATATGTAGTATTAGCCTCAAGGTCAAGGTAACTTAATCTTGTTACATTTCATTGATGTAACCATATTATTCTGAGCAAATAATATTAAGGCTTAAAGTGTTAATAAAGAAAAACCTTATTATGAAAACTTTGATTTGTTCTTATTCCGCTGCAAGTTTATTGTCTTGTTAATCATGATCCAAATGAGGACTAAATAACCTCGAGCCCTATAAACGATCCAAGAACTATCACGTTTTTTCAGTCTAAACAAAAATGATAGCTATGAATCCAACATGAAAAATGTAAATCTAGGCAGAACTACCGGCGCCCTCGCGATCACCTGCATGAGTCTGGTCTCTAGCCTGAAGTGCTTGAATCTGTCCTAGAGCCGTTGCCAAATGTCCCTGTAGTGATGAAACATGTGCAACGAGCGTCGCTATCAATGACTCCTACGCATCGATATGGTGATCCTGCATCCAAGTGTGAGTCTTGTATCCCTGAAGCTCATAGTGGACTGCAGAACTAAGTCCCACCGAATGTGCCCAAGCCTCTCGGGAGACTAGAGCCTCCTGATCTAAGAGTCGTATAGTCTCATAATGGTACTGCCTATCATCGACCAATGCCTCAACAATATGAAATATACAAGTCTGCCTGTCCTGGGTATCCTCTATTACAGCATAGATATCCTGGGTGTCCTGCTCCTGAACTACATCAAACTCGGTCACCCTAGTATTGACCCCATTCAAGGTTGCCGTGACATCTCCTCCGGCAGCCACTCTCGAGTCTACCAAAGTATCCCAAATCTAATAGCCGCCGCCTCGGCTCTTTGTCTGTCTGTTTCGGCATCCAAGTGCCAGATAAACCTATAATCACCCTACGACACCTCCAGTCAGCCTAGGCGAGCAGTCGAACTCTCCCCCACCTCATATCTCAATGTAGGAGCAATCGAACATAACCTCTTGCGAGGTGGTAACTCGTCCTCGAGAATATCCTCTCTGCGGTCGACTGGTGGTCAACAATGAGGGTGGTAGTGGTGGTAGTGGTGATGATGGTTAACGTAATAGATGCGGGTACAGGTGCGATAAGCTCTTTCCTAACCAAATCCCCAACTACTCTATAACCTAGTGATGCATTAGCATAAGTGGGGCTATCAGCAGTAGGTGGTGGTAGTGGTGGTGAGGGAATCTGGGGTAGTAAAGATGACCAAGGTGATAGTGGAGATGGTGTTGGTAATGGTGAGTATGTAAAGCAGCATACATCGCAATGCGGACTCCATGGGATGGTGACGTAGGTGGCTCAAAGCCTGACAGTCTTCCATGCCCCTAAGAGAATGTGTCCTAGAGAAAAAAGGACTCTAGTCCGAGGAATCATGTGCAGTGCAGGCTCCTCAGACCTTACTATCTCTGTAATCCCCAAATCTGATGGAATGGGTCAACAACTGGTACGACAGAAGGGTCAGCCCAGACTAGTGCACCCCTCCTCCTCCACCTCGTCATCAGAGGTCGCATCCTCCTCTTCATCATTATCATCAATCATCATCGTCCATCTCATCGTCATTCGTCATTATCATCATCAGGTCATCTTCATCGTCATCGTCATCTACATCATCATCGTCATCGTCATCGTCATCATCATCCCCTCCGTCAGCGGAATAATCAGTATGCTTCTCCTCAGGATCCTCCTCTGGATCCTCCTCCGGATCGAAGTTAGCAACGTAGCCCAGAGATAAGGCTATAGGGTGAAATCATACAACAACATAAGGCTGTTCCTCAACAGGTACCCGTCCTCCTCAGATAGGGCCAAGTACTCGGGGTAACTCTGAGTCCCGGCAACGTAATCTGTGCGAGCAGCTGTGGCCTGCTCTGTCTCCACAGGGCCATGTACGTATCCTGTGATGCCATTGCACCACTGGATGAGTCGATGCTCCTATAGTCTGAAGAAGTCCACACCCACTCTAGCGGTGTATCCATAGCGATGATAAAGACGTATGATGTAACCTCAGATGATGCCGATCCGCTGATAATGACAGTACTGTAGCACTCAAAGAGAGTTTAACATTAATACATATAATAAAGACCAATAATAATCTACTTAATATTTTATAAACACTTAATAAGAACCCATGCAGCATCTAGTATACCCAACTAATGCAACAAGTAATGTATGAATGAATCTCCCATAAAAATCCCTTTTTATGATGCAATGTTTGAAAACGGTTATAGTCCAAGTAAAAACATTTAACCTGGTTCTCTATAACCTGGCTCTGATACCAATCTGTAACACCCCTAAATAGGGTCGCAGCGAAATAATGTGTTCGGAAGCGTTACATCATAGATCAATAGCATAAGATATGAGAACGACTCTAAAAAGAGTCGTTTTAAAACACGTACATTGATTTATGGAAATTGTTTGTTACAAAGCAAAACGGCTTAAATTGTTCAACACTTGATAATAAAGATTTTAGATCATAACAATCGTTCCAAAATGTAATGACTCTAAATCTTTAATGCATGACTCCTAAAAGACTGTCCCCAATGTACATGAAGCACGGCACCTCGTGCCTTATTGACCTGAGAAAAACATGCTTAAAATGTCAACATAAAGTTGGTGAATTCATAGGTTTATGTAAATCAATAGTAGGACCGCAAGATTTCCAAGTGTATGATTAAGCAACAGATGCAAACATCATAAAAAGTAATTACGTTTTCCTAAGCTCATGACACTGAAGCTCGACATGTATGAATGCAATAAATTGCCAACATTTGCCCATGAATGATGTTCTAACCCGCAACATCCCAAATCCGACATGGTATACGTTTGTTGTCCGGCAAACCGGCACAGTGAGCGCTACTCACCCAAACGGGGACGTCAATCCCAAATAGATCTATTTATAACACTCGCGCTCACAACCTAGTAATTGACAGTTCATGATAAAGGGCTCAGTGGGTTATCGCTACTTAGGCAAACACGTAATCATAGTATAAAATGTACACTTGCGTCCAATTTGTAAAGCAAAGCATGTTCTCACCCCAAAGATGTAAATCATTTAAATAATTGTAAAACATGGGGCTATGAACTCACCTTAGTAGGTAGTCCCCTGTGAATGGTAAATATATCCAAGTATGGCAAATGAATCACACCGTCAGATACCTAAGTAAATACGGCCAGTCTTAGTCTACAAGTTTAGGCTAACGACTTAATGTATAAACTACAATAAATTGCTAGTTTATATATACTGTTATCACTTGTGTGGTGGTGCACATGTTTATTGTATTTGTCTCTACTTGATGGCTCTTGGGAAGGTATACGATTACACACGTTCAAGTATATGTATAAACGTTATTAATAAATATACATATTTATTAAGTCGTGTTTTAATTTGTATAATATCCGATAAATATTATAACTTGTCCGATTCGTTAAGTGTTTATTAAAATCACTTTCGTTCATAAAATACCCTTAGATTTTCTATATTTACAAAAACAGTCCCTATGTTTATGAAAATATAATATTTACATTTTAAACCCCTAGGTTTCTACATTTACAACTTTAGTCCTTCAACTTTACAAAAATTACAATTTAGATCCTTATACTTTCAGAATAGCCCCTTAAGTTTTAGAAGTGACAAAACAGTCCCTAAACTTTATAAATTCAGTTCTGACAGTTTTAACCCTTAAGTTTAGAATTTGACACTTTTCGTCTCTTAACTTGTAAAAATCGTATTTTATGCCCGTTCAAGTTCTAACCAGTGGAAAAAGGTTCCATTTAGTTTATATAAGGAAAATAAGTTGTTTACTTCCAAAAATAAGCTCGAATGAGCTTATTTGAGGTTATTGGGCTTTTCGGGCCCGTTAAGAGTTTCAAAAGTGTAGGTCCGTTTCTCTTGGGTCCAATAACATAATAAGCCTATAATAAGCTTATTAAACTCTTTAAGCTTCTGAATAATCTTTTCGAGCTTATTGAGAGCTTTTGCGCCCGGATTGGGCCTCGGTAAAGGTTACCAAGCCCGATAAGGGTCCTATTTGGTTCATGGGGCTTATTACTAACCCATGTTGTTTAATGAGCTCTACCATACTTCAATAAGCTCATGGAGCTTATTAATAAGCCGTGGGTCCATCTTAATGGGCTGTTGGGCCTGTGTGGCTCATTCGTAGGTTGTCGGGCCCAATAGGCCCATTAAGGGTCCGTTTAGTTTATTAAAGATTTTATAAGGTTTCGTTAGAGTTCGTTAAGCTCTTAAGCCCTTGTTTAAGCACTTTAATCCCAAAATAAGCAAAGCCATAAGCCACGCCGTCCTATTGGTGGGGCTTTTGGCCCAACAGTGAACAAAATATGTCCACTGTGGTGGATTTTTGTTGCTCGCGGGACTCGACCTCGCGTCAATTACTTTAGGTTTATTTGACCCTCAAATGGGTCGCGTTTTATCCATGCAAACATCCCACTAGGTAGTATGTTCTTTCCCAAACCAAGCCATCGAGTTTTTGTAAAAAGTTTACGTATAGATCTCGTATATATATCGCGTCTAAACATGAGTACTCGCGTAGGTTCCCAACATGTTTCAAACATGAACCCGATTAATTATAACACGTTTTATCAAAACTTTACACCACACAAGACTAGTATATACAAAATGTAGACGTAAGCCGTGCATGGGTCGAACCATGCACGTCAACTCGTCGCGTTTAACTTGTTAAATTACAAGTTAATCGCGAACCATATATCATAGCAATAAGTAACATGTAAAGGTATAAACTTATGAGTTTAGACTTGACTTACAAAGGTCCTAGTGCTTGGTTTTGGTTTAGAAGGAGAAGAATGATACCAAATTCGTCTACACCCAAATGTGTATAAACCCCAAAACTCCAAAGCTTACAAAATTTACTTAATTTTTGTGTTAAGGTTTTAAAAGTGGGTATTGATTTGAGTCTAGGTAAGTCTAGGTATTTCTGAGGTATGTCCAAATGTATTTTATTGCGAAACGTAAACCTTTTACGTGACCAATAAAAATAAAATACTCAAAGTTAATAATTTTCTTCTTAATAATTATATAACACTTGATTGGTGTAAACCTCAATTTATTTGATGACTGTTTACATTAGATGATTATTTATATCTACCGATTTAGCTTAAAAGTTAATTTAAAAGTAAACGCGTATCGGACCAAAATAAATAGTGACGAATAATAGGAGTCATAAAATGACCTGAAATTGAGAAATGTTACACTTTAGAGCTCATAGAGGTTAATTTTGGCTTTTTGCTCCCACTAGCTTAATAAACGTTATATAATTGTTAAATAAATAAAGTTACTTTGGTTTTTGTGATTTTTAGTTTAAATCCCTTCGTAGAGATTCCTTCTGGTGAAAGTAAGCTACACATCGAGGTTTTGTCAGTGTTGTGGGGAAATAGACCGCTGCCTCTTACTGGCTTACAACCGATGTGGCAGTTGTTAAAAGACCACAGGACTTGAAATTTGGCTAATATAATAATAATGTGATAAACCGAAGCCGAAATAAGACCACTACCTCTTGCTGACTCACAACCGATGTGGTAGTCATTTAAAGGGTGGAGGTATGAATAATAATAAAAATTGTAGGCTGATAAAGGTTTACTGTCTCTGGTCGGTTCATTGCTGATGTGGCAGTCTTCAAAATAAGGCCCATAGTAAGAATAATAATCCGAGACTGATAAAAGTTTGTTGCATCATAGCCGCTCACACCGATGTTTGCAAGCCTTCAAAAAGGTCGAGGATCATCGAGGTCGAAATAAGACTCCTGGACCATGGTCGGCTCGCATACCGATGTGGCAGTTATTTAAAGGACCGAGGTTTAATAATAATATTGCAATAATAATAATAATAATAATAATAAAGCCATCGACTCCGGGGTTATCTAAATAAAGCCTCCGTCTCTGGACTCGTAGTTGAGTTATTTCGGATGAAATAAAAAGGATAACCCCTAAATCATGCGAAATTAGAACCTTAATGTGGACCTTATTCTCATTATATCGTCTCTTTAGGAAAGGATTTCAAACTAATTATGGTCTAAACCGGGTTTACTTTATAAAGACTTAATTTATTTGTCACCAATAATAAGAATAAAATCCTTAGAGAAAATTAGTAATAAGGGAGCGAAAATTAGCTGCGTTTACACAATTAGCATTTATGAGTAGTGTTAGCATCTAATCTTGTATTTGACTATGATTTCGTTTTATGTTTAGTTTGGGGATTGTGAAAAGTCAAGGATGACGAACTCCCATTCTTAAAGCCTTGTTAAGTAAATTTTATAATTTTATCTTAGTTTTTATATTATTAAATAAGTGGTTAAAATGGGGGTGTTTACGAATTAAATGATTTTCAAACCATTTAATGGACCTTTTTTGTTTTTGTTTGATTGTGAGGTGTCATAAGTTAAAGGGGAATAAAATTATTTATTTCTGAGCTTGTTTTATTAACATTGCGTGTGGGACCAACAATGGCTTAGTATGGGGGAGTTTGATGTGAGCTAAAACACACATCTTTTGTACCCCGTAAAACACTATTAATCAGACTAAAAATACTAAAAATAAAAAAAATTTGTTATAAAGATAGGGGTGACGTCACCATGACGTCACTGTCATCGAAATAAAATGGGGAAAAGTCATGTGACAACGCACTATTCTTGGCTTGGGCGGATGGCATTATGATACGTGGTGGGGCTATATTTTTAACTCCTTTCAGTTGAATTTGGATGAAGTGTAATTGCAAAGAAAGATCCAATGATTTATATAGCAGCGTAAAAAGGAAGCAAGAAGAGAAAGACACGTGGCGACTTTGGACCGGCTGGATCAATTCTTTATAAATTCTCAATCCGTGTGAAGGGAAACCGTACCCAATGATTGGCTCAATCATTCCTCAATCATTAGGGGCAATTTACAAATCTAACCCTCTCTTGCCTATATATACCACTCGCTTCCTTCATTTTTCAGCATGTAGGAATTTAGTTTTAGTAGTTTTAGTTTTTAGTTTTTAGCTTATATTTGTTTAGGATTAGCTTATTTCTCAATTCTGGCTTATTGTACTTAGCTTATTTCGCAAGCTTATTCTTATTTTGTAATAAAGGTGGTTTGAGCTTATTGGAATTGGTGGTTTGCTTATCTTTATTTCTTAATCATTTGTATGTTAGCTTATTTAATGAGCTGTTTCCTCGTGCTTAATTCTCGCAGCTTAGTATAATCAAAAGATCTTAAATGCTAAAAAAATGAATCCTATAAGCCATCAAAGCTCATTCGAATCATTCTCAATTGTTTTTAAGCACTTTTCAAAACAATAAGCTATAATAAGCTCGAGTATAGCTTATTTCTGTGCTTATATCATTTTTGTTTGATTAGAAGCTCATATTTACTGTTAAGATAAGCTTCTAAACAGCTTATTTGGATTTAAGTGAGCTAATATTGCTAGATCAAACTTTTTAGTGCTTATTTGCTTATTCGATTTGTCATTTTAGTAGTTTTAATGCTTATAGCTTATTCTAGGTCCTTGTTGCTGTTTTTCGTTTGCTTATTCGAATAGTTGAGTGCTTATTTCATTTGTGTAAAGGCTTATTAGGTATTCTAGTTGTTGATCTCATTATAGCTTATTTTCCTTTAAGCGAATTGTCGTGGTATCTTGTTTAAGTGCTTATCTCAGTTCTAGGCTTCCTTATTTCGAAATTCAATGATGTTTGGCTTAATCTCAATTGTTTAAATAGGTTTAGGTAGAGCTTAATTGGCTAATAGCTTATTCGACTTTAGGATTTAGATTTAATTAAGCTTACTTTTATCAAAATTGATTAAGTGCTTTTTCTGTTGGCTTATGGAGATTGTTATCTCGGCTTATTTTGAGTTTTAGCTTATTCGCATCTGCTTATTGGTTCTAGCTTATTCGTGTGCTTTTTACTCGTCCTTATAATCTGTTGCGTTTGGTTTGGGGAAATTAAGATCTGGGCTTTGTATTTGTTAATTGGGCCACGATTTGAACATTTGGTTTGTATTAGTGTAACAAGATTGGGTCACATCTTGTTTGCAAAATTAAATCTGGGCCCGAGTTTGAATTTTGGATTGGGCTTTCAAGTAGGAAATGTATTAAGTGATATATAATGTTACTGTTAACAGTTTTCATTTGTTTTGTATTTTGAATTTTGGTTCCGATCAACTCACGAGGCGCGGATCTTAAGGGTTTATTTAGCTAAACCGAATTTGATTATTTGCTTTAGCTAAATAAATCGGGTGGTATTCGTTTATTTGCGGGTCTTCAATTCGGTTCCATTTTTTATCCGTTTTCAATATATTAGTGTAGCTTAGTATAAAAATATTTTGCTTTGCTTATTTGATCATTATGAGTAGCGAGTAGTTTAATTAGTGCTTGTTAAGTGAAATTATGAATTGGGATTTAAGTGTGGATTTAAAATATGTTTAATTGATTAATAATTTTGGATTATTTAGATTTGTGGTTTAAATATTTTTAATGGCAAAATCCGAAAAAAATAGTTAAACTACACATCTAGTAATTAATATCTTTTTAAGAGGTTTTTGTCAAAATAAGTCAACGTTGTGAGATAACTATCTTTTCTAAGGACGTTAATTCGTTAATAAACCTTAATTCACACTTAATGAACTTTTCACATCCCTATATAAAACGAACACTCTTAATAGTGTTAGGATTTACAAAACCTTGAAGCTACGAATATCAAAGATGTACATGTAACATTATGCCCTGGGACCTCCTTTTATACACCAAGGAGTCCTACAAGGCTTACAATACTTTCCTAACTTATCATGATCTTTTCTATAAACAAACATAATCTCTTAAACAAATAAGTTATACATATCTTCTTTACAAATAACTAATACTTATCTTCGTAAGTATTCTTGTTCTCTAATCAATCTTTAACTCTTCTGTGATAAGCTTTTGATCCCATCTCTGTCAGCATAAACCTTTCAGCAGTTGTAATCACTCAGTAGTTATAACTGAGCACAAGCAGCATTAACTACTTAGAAGTTTACTCTAGCATTACTAATATACACTAGCAGTAACTACTTAGTATATTTTCAGTCTTCATCTCTGAGCAGTCTTAACTTATACTAGCAGCAGTAACTTTACACTAATAGTATTGATTATACTTAATTGTTAGTATATAAGCAGTAAATAAACTTTTATACTACCAGTACTAACTACTTAGCATAATTTTCATTAGTATTACCAGCAGCACTAAGTTATGCTTGACAACACTAATATATACCTGAGCAGCAGTAACTTTAAGAATATCTTGAAGTCTTTTAAACCGAACACTTATTTTGAGATTTTATTGTGTTTTATTGGATTGGATTATTGAGTTTCAGGCTTATTAAAGTTTTGGCTTATTTTAAAAGCCTATGATCGGCTTAATTTACATACTACATTTCGGCGTATATTGCTTATTTAAAATGGCTTATTTACTTAACCACTACTCGACCTATTTAAACTTGGGCTTAATAAAATGGTTAACGGACTAAACGATCAGGCTAAAATGTGATAACTTATAATTGGGCTAACTAGTTGGACCTTAATTGGACTTAAAACTTGGTTTTAGTGGACTCGAAAATGGTCTAAACAACAATGGACTATTAATGGGCTATAAGGCCCAATAGCCAATAAACGTGTTTTTAAGATTGGCTTATAAGCTTATATATATCATACAACTTATTTTCATATGTGGATTATTATTATTATCTTAAGTATTCCGACTTATTAAACTTAATGGATATTTTGGTTATGTATATTCGGGCTAACTAGTAAACTTGTATTGGGCTAACTTATGGGCTAAAAACTTAACTAGTAATTTTGGGTTAACCTTGGGCTATTTGGCTTAACCTTGGACTTCCAAAACGGATTACGGAACGACTTATGGAATTCGGACGTATATAGGTTTAGGATAGTTAAAATAGCCTTTTGGAACGTGTGTTGATAAAACATAGAGAAAACATGGTAATTTGACATTTTATCGGGAAATGATTATTTTGTGGAAAAAGTGTTTTGATAAAGTCTATGACTTTGGAAAGTGACTATAAACGAACGGGCCATGCCAAAATTTTATAAATATCTTGTACTTAGAAAATATTTTGTAAAACTTATTTTTTTACAACCCGACAGAAGGACGAAATCACATCTTATTATTAAATATTATTTTATAGTTAATAAATAATTGTTATACATAAACTGGATAAATGGACTAAACTACGTACTCATATACATGATACTAAGTAATTTTCTTAACACGACAAAAAGACAAAATAACAAAATATTATTTTAATATCTGACTAAAAGACGAAAAAATATAGTTTTTATGCAAAACTTCTATTATTTAATATGTGTGTCTAAAACATTGTTAACACTTATATCGAGAACGTCTTATCTAATTAACTTGGGGTATCGGGTAAGTTGCCAAAACATGTTTAATTCTTATTTATTTATTTCATACTCATTTATTTCTTATACATTTATTTCTTATCTATTTATTTTTCATTTATTTATTTCTCATTTACTTATTTCTTGTTTAGTCCTCGTTCAATTATTTCTTATTTACTTACCTTCTTATTTAGTCCTGGATTTTCTATTTATTTTCTTATATAATACATATATGTATA
>BQNB010170724.1:0-11260 GCA_026074375.1 Tanacetum coccineum | reverse complement strand
TAGAATTTGTTGTTTGTGTTATTTGATGATTATTTTATGATGGTCTCTGGGGAGAAAATTGTTGTATGTATGTTGTTATACATCTATTGTATGTTGGACCAGAATTACACAGATGTTGTTTTGCCTTTTTTACCAACGTATTATTGTCCTTGCGGCGGGCATGTGGGTTGGTGAGTGTTGTCGCTTATCGACATATATGGTTGTTAAATAAGTGATATTCAGGTAAATGAATATGGCTAGTATGGAGAGATCATTTCTGTTTGTCCGAAACTAAATACGAAGTTATGATGATTTAAAGCTTGTTATGTTTTGCCTTCGAATATGGTTACAAGAGTACCAGCATATCTCAGCTTTGACATAATTGTTGCACCAAATTAGAAGAGCAAAAGTTGTAAATAATTTTTTTTTTCTTAAAAGCTCAAATTTAGGTTTCGTTTGTTCTTTCGAGGTTTTACCTCTTCATCTGCAAACCATGTCTGCAGAAGAAGAGGTGCATCTAAGCTCTTCATCTGCAAACCATGTCTGCAGAAGAAGAGGTGCATCTAAGCTCTTCATCTGCAAAGAAGAAGACTATTTGTTTTTTTTCCTCTAGAAGTACTTCTTTCATTTTTGTTTCTTTATCTTTTTACTAGTGTTTTTATGTTTTCGTCTGTTTTTTTACGTTTTAGTCAGTTATTTTAAGTTTTCATCAGTTATTTTACGTTTTCATCAGTTTTATACGTTTTCGTTAGTATTTTTACGTTTTCGTCAGTTTTTTACGTTTTCGTCTGTTTTTTTACGTTTTCGTCAGTTATTTTACGTTTTCGTCAGTTTTTTTACGTTTCCGTCAGTTTTTTTACATTTTCGTTAGTTTTTATACGTTTTGTCAGTTTTTTTGCCTTTTTGTCATTTTTTTACGTTTTCGTCAGTTATTTTACGTTTTCATCAGTTATTTTACGTTTTAGTCCTTTTTTTACGTTTTCGTCTGCTTTTTACGTTGTCGTACTTTTACGGATGAAAACTTGAAAAAACAGAGGAAAACCTAAAAAACGTGTGAAAACGTAATAAAATGAAGGAAAACGTAAAAAGATAGACACAAACGTAAAATGACGGACGCAAACGTAAAAAGAAGGGCGAAAACGTAGAAAAAACATACGAAAACATAAAGAAACGGACGAAGACGTAAAAATAGGCAATAACGTTAAAAAACAAACGAAAAAGTAAAATAACGGAGGAAAACGTAAAAAACCAGACGAAAACGTAAAATAACTGACAAAGACGTAAAAATACAGACGAAAACGTAAAAAAGCAGACGAGAACGTAAAAAAACATACGAAACGTACAAAAACGGACTAAATGTAAAAAAACGGACGAAATATAAAAAAACAGACAAAAACATAAAAAAACATAAAAAACCTGACGAAAACGTAAGAAACAGACGATAACGTAAAAAACTGACGATAACGTAAAAAACTAACGAAAACGTAAAAAACGGAAGAAAACGGACGAAAACATAAAAAAGCTGACCAAAACGTAAAATAATTGACGAAAACGGAAAAAAACAAATGAAAACGTGAAAAACTGACGAAAACGTAAAAAACTGACGAAAACGTAAAAAAACAGACGAAAACGTAAAAAAACTGACGAAAAGTTAAAAATACTGACGAAAACGTAAAATAACTGACGAAAACGTAAAAAACTGACAAAAACGTAAAATAACTGGTGAAAACGTAAAAAAATATTATATATCGTAGAAAACGGAGAAAACGTAGAAATCATAGAAAACGGATTAAAATGGATGGAAACGTACAAAAAAGAATAAAGACGGTTGAAAACGTATAATCCCAGAAAAAGTATGAATTATTTAATTATTGTAGAAAGAAGTGAGAAGAAGTGGTAAGAAGTGAAATATTTTGTCTGAATTTTTGAATAGGTTAGAAGTGATTTTTACCACTTAGCGGACGAAAACATAAAAAAGCTGACGAAAACGTAAAAAACTGACGAAAACGTAAAAAAACAGACGAAAACGTAAAAAAACTGACAAAAAGTTAAAAATACTGACAAAAACGTAAAATAACTGACGAAAACGTAAAAAAACTGACGAAAACGTAAAAATACTGACGAAAACGTAAAAAAACTGACAAAAACGTAAAATAACTGGTGAAAACGTAAAAAAATATTATATATCGTAGAAAACGGAGAAAACGTAAAAATCATAGAAAACGGATTAAAATGGATGGAAACGTACAAAAAAGAATAAAGACGGTTGAAAACGTATAATCCTATAAAAAGTATGAATTATTTAATTATTGTAGAAAGAAGTAAGAAGAAGAGGTAAGAAGTGAAATATTTTCTCTGAATTTTTGAAGAGGTTAGAAGTGATTTTTACCACTTATCTCTGCAAATAAACAAACAAAAACGTCTAAAAGACTGCAGACATAAGTGGTGAAAAGATGTTAGAAGAGGTTATTTTGAAAAAACAAACAAAAGCTTAGTTGAAAATAAAAAGGGGATATCATTATGGACAAACACAAAATTATAACATAAGGATTATGAAAGTAAAGTTTATAGGCCGGCTGGTTCACTGATTTTGTTAATGTTAAGAGCATCTATCTTTTGTTTTAACGATTAGTAAACAAAACAAATAATGGGTAATTATACGTGACTAACTTTGTTTTGAAGTTAAATATTATGACGGTTTAAGAATTCTAAGATTTTTCTGGAGAATTATATTAAATATTTTATACTTATATAGTTATAATACTTGTGCGTGCGTAAGTTTTGCATAAAACTTTCATTATGCATTAATATCGATTCAATTTATTGTATAGGTTTTATGTTGCATGAAGAATTTGACTTTGTTTAATTGGCATGATGTTTATGTTGATGTTGTTTAAATTTATTAATTTAACTATTGATATCATGTTCTAAACATTAAGTGTGTTTAGTAGGACTTAACGAGCCCTTGAAAATATGCATTGTTGCTATATTTACAATCTCATTTATTTATTTTCATCTCACAGTAAATCACAAGATCGTGTAATCATTTTGGTATTCATATTTCTGCTAATAATTAATTTTAGCTTATTTAATTTATTATAAACCCGTGTACATGGCGATTATACTTATAAAGATAAATAACATATGTCGACCTCTCGATCGGTCCAATTGTCTCAAAGATTTGATAAATACTTGAGTCTGAACCGAACTCCGATTTAAAAATAACTCGCGAGCAAGCTCGAGCTTTACAAATAAGGCTTCAGAGGGTGTTTGGTTCAGCTTATATGTGCGCTTATGGGCTTATTTGATTTCAGCTTATATAACATAAGCCCAATTTTTCGGCTTATTTTGAGACTTGTGGGATTATATAAGTTTATTACGATATGATAAACTTATATAAGTCCATAAGTCTCAATATAAGCCAGAAAATTGAGGCTTATGTTATATAAACCGAAATCAAATAAGCTCGTAAGCCCACATATAAGCCGAAACAAACACCCTCTCAAATTGTGAAATTTTGGTCCACAAGTATTTTCTACTACCAGTAGTTGACTATTTTTATATTTTTTTTATTGTCATATATAAATTGTGGGGTGTTTGGTTTGAGGTTGAAACTTGAAAGAAAAAAAGTAGTTGTAAAATGGAGTCACCGTTTAAGGCATCGATATTGAAAGGGAAGGTGGCTCTTTTGACCGGTGGTGGTTCCGGCATCGGCTTCGAGATTTCAACTCAGTTCGGTCTCCATGGTGCTTCCATCGCCATCATGGGCCGTCGTAAATCCGTCGTTGACTCCGCCGTTGACTCCCTCCGATCCCTTGGCATCCCGGTCTGTCTCTAAGGGGTGTTTGTTTCGCAATTTTCTGGCTTATTTTGGGACTTGTGATAAACTTATATAAGCCATAAGCCTCAAAATAAGCAGAAATCAAATTTGATTTGGGCTTATATCTCATAAGCTCCTTACGGGCTTATATAAGTTTATCATATCATAATAAACTTATATAAGCCCACAAGTCTCAAAATAAGCCGAAAAATGAGGGCTATTGAAATATAAGCTCAAATGGGCTTATGTCGAAACAAACACCTCCTAATCATCTTTCTATTATATTTATATTTATATTTAAATGTGTTAGTGATAATTAATAATTGAATACAAACAACAAAATGAAATGAATATGTATTTATTATAGGCAGTTGGTTTTGCTGGTGATGTACGGAACCAAGAGGATGCCAAGCGAGTTGTCGAATCCACATTTCGACATTTCGGCAAACTCGATATTTTGGTCAACGCTGCTGCTGGCAATTTCCTTGTTTCCCCCGAAGACCTTTCACCTAATGGCTTTCGCACAGGCATACACTTTCTTACTACTATTCATTTTATTATTATCACTTGCCGTTTTTCCGTTTAAACGAATGAAATAAGTTTGTAATGTTGGCCTAGTATAGTTATGGACATAGACTCAGTTGGGACGTTTACCATGTGCCACACCGCGCTTAATTATCTTAAGAAAGGTGGCCTTGGTAGAATCAACGATGACGCTGGTGGACTTATACTCAACATTAGCGCCACTCTCCACTACACTGCATCTTGTGGTACATATACCATTAATCCGCCGCTGCTAAGGTATACTGCTACTACTATTTAGGGGGTGTTTGTTTTCGAGGCTTATAGTTTCATATCCCTAATTTTTTTGGCTTATTTTGAGACTTATGGGCTTATATAAGTTTATTATGATATGATAAGCTTATATAAAGCCCATAAGTCAATTTTTATAATAAAAATTCGAAAAAAAATTTATACACAAAAAATTTACGAAAAAAAGAAGTTTAGAAAAAAAATTTGAAAATTCTTATTTTCATAAAAAAATTTCGAAATTTTTCGAAATTTTTTAAAAAAAAATTTCGAAATTTTTTAATCTTTTGTTGTATTTCCTTTATGTTGTATTTCGTTTATGTAATATTATGGTTTGTATTCAATAAAAGTTGAAGGTTAATCAGTTTATAGTATAACAACACCAAAAATTTTTTTAAAAAAACCCGGTCAAACCGGTTTTAGTGGTTAACCGGAACCGAACCGGTTCCAAACCGGCAAACCGGTTTCGGCTCAACCCGGTAAGAAACCGGTTCCAAACCGGTTCAGGGTTTGGGCAAACCGGTTTCGGCTCCGTGTTGACCGAAACTGGTTCGTGTTTGACTCAAACCGAACCGATCTGGTTAACCGATTTGCGCACGTCTAGATATAAGTTGTGTAGAAATTGTTGATTTGTATTGCATGTTGCAATTATAACATAATGCAAAGCTTCATTCAATATGCAATCATAATCTTACATCCCGACTGAACTTGGTAATTAAAGCGTTTGCAATAGCCTGGTACGAAATTAATATATGTATAGCGACCTAATGTACAAATAAGCCAAGTAAACAAGATACATCTACAAAAAATAGATTAGTGCAATTACACTACTCACTTGAAGATACAGGGGAAAAAAAAGCAATACAACACCACCTTTCATATCAGGCATTCGAAACAAGCAATACTCCTAAACCCTGTTTTCAAAATATAATCATACTGACCCTAAACATAATTATGCTGTCTTCAGCTCAATCCTATAATAATCTGAGAAAAAATAGATTAGTGCAATTACACTACTCACTTGAAGTCTAACCAAGGTAGGATTTAGGTCCATAAGACTCCATAAAGAAACAGGATTTAGGTTCATAAGATTCTGCAGGACTAGAAGTCTACCGAACACCTGTATATTCTTAAAATCAATAACATACAGTGCAATGATGTGCGACCTTGCACTAAATAATGACACTAGATTATCATATATGCATCGGTTACACTGTAATTCAAACTTCTGGAACAAAAATCTATGGCCCTCTAGCTTCTTAGCAAAAGATTACTGAAAAGGCGGAACCAAATTGGAGCTGTTAGAGTAAACTTGAGAGGTGCTAGGCAGCTCAGAATAGGTTACGTCGACGTGTAAGAGTACCAGATTAAAAGAACAGTACTCATTACAAAAAACCACACTTTAAGATAGTGGAGCAAGGGAAATTTGATTTATAGATGACCAATGATGTGACAATGCTTGTTCTCATTAGTCACAAAAAACAACAAAATTTAGCTTGCCTACACATTTCTTTTACATACTGATTCCTACTCTTTAACTATCTAATTGTCATCTTAATATCTTATAACCATATCCCAAATACTATCAACATAAAGCCCAAACATATCCAGGTCCACTCAGTTTACCCTTTATCATAGGTATACTTGTAGCCTAATCAGTAATTTTGTTTTGTCCATTTGAAAAGAGCTGTGAATCATTAATGCCTTAATCACAATTACTAATTTTAACCCATTGAAATTATTAGGCCTGTTTGGGCGTTTGAGATGAAGACAGCACAAATCGACCCATTCATAAGTAAATAGGGTGAAATTTCCACCTCTTTTTAAGTAAATATCACGAAGCCGAAAGAAAAATAGAATACCTGTGGTGTATTCATGAGGTTGAAGCTGCTTTGCGTGGGCCTTGTCTACCAACTCTTTCCATTTTCTCGACAATGAATAAATATCAACCTTAAACAAACAATACAACACACAAAAAATTAGTAGTACATAAACATTCCTGACGTCAAGTAAACCAATACATCCACTAGAGAAGTATAGAAGTTGACCTTATCTGCATTCTGGAGCACAGGAGTAATCAACCCACCGTCAATTGCCACTGCAACAGCAATGTTAATATTGCTCGTGTATGTAAAGCTCTTTCCGTCTCTACAGCTTGAATTCACAACAGGGTGTTTAGCCAATGCAAGTGCTGTGGCCTTTGCTAACAATGCTGTCATTGTCACTCCCTTTGACTTTATCTATAAAATTTACATATGTAAGATAGTGATCACACCAAACACATCGAAGTATCAAACCCATATATACATTTAGAAAACAAGAACTGTCGACCATATTCTTACTAACCGCACCCTGCATTGTAGAACCCAATTCCACCTCACTCCCCTTAATGACCTTCTGACCACCAACAGCAGCCGCAGCTTCAACATCCTTGGCGACAATCCTCCCTAACGGGCCAGTCCCAAGCACAAAACTCAAATCCACATTCCACTCCTTGGCCAACTTGTTCGCATAAGGAGACGCCACTACCCTCTTCCCTCCTTGAGATGCCGGGTGGGTGGACATTGTCCCCCCTGCTGCAGTTTCCATGTCAGACTCGACCACAACAACAGACTGGCCTTTGGACAGCTTATGGCCTTGAGACTCAGTCCAATTGACAATCTTGCCTTGTGTCATTGTTGAACTTAGTGCTGGCATGAAAATCTCTCGGTTCTTGGCTTGGACTTGGGTACATTTCCTCACGGATGTTGGTTGGGTCACTGATATACGACGGGTTGTGGGTGTGAATGAAGAAAAATTCAGAAGCTGAGCCATTGTTTTGTTTCATCAACAAAAGATTTCAAATGTTTTTTTATGTTACCAAAATAACAACGATCATATATTATATTAGTTTTCTTAATATAATATCTTACTATATACATATAAGAACGGTTACATAGTAGGAGAAGGCAAACGGGCAACAAGCTGCGCCGCTAGCCCCTTTTGTATTGCAAAGCCAATTCTAGTAAATACAACATTTATGGATCTAGGTGTCATAACATTACTGTTCATAACACGCTGGACTCTAGTAAGTAGCTCAACTCCCTCAGGTGCAAGGAAACCAAATGTATCAAACGCGAAGGAGATAAACACGTGTTGATTTTCAATGCATGCTTTCTCGTGTTTTGTCACTTTGCACGAGGCGGCTTTTAAAGCAGTCTGACCCACTGTAAAACCCCGACTGCTCAACCCCACGAGAGAAACCCCGGTCAGATCAACGCATATCATATGATAAATGATAAAAATTATAAATGTATGAAATTATTCGTAAGTTATAAATTACTACGTATAATATACGTTGTGTAGAAATTGTTATCTGAAGTGTTTTAGATTTCAGGGATTTATATACTGCATGTTGCAAATATAACATAATGCAAAGCATCATTCAATATGCAATCATAATCTTACGTCCCAACTGAACTTGATAATTAAAGTGTTTGCAATTGCCTGGTACGAAATTAATATATGTATAGCGAGCTAATGTACAATTAAGCCAAGTAAACAAGATACATCTACAAAATTCAAGCAGCTCTATTCATCTAATGATACAAAATTTGACTTTCTGTTGTTCAACATCTGTGAAGAGGCGCAGGGTAAACGTCCAGTGGTTGGTATCTCAAGCGGTCATTGTGGGGCAGCGGTCCTTCCTGAAAGTCACAAACCCGTTAGCAGCAGCATATCACGACTGTATTTCCATATGTTAAATCCAATTTAAATAAATAAATCACGTACCTCTTCCACATTTATTTGGAAAGGCTTCACAAAATCTTCAAACATCTCTGGAGACAATCTTTCAACTTTCTCTTTGACTTCCTGTAATCGTTCAACAATCTCCGTTTGTATGTAAACCACTCGCATAATTTCAACTTATGGGGAAAACCAATCATATGTAAAACTTACCAGCCCGGTAATCCTTGACTTTTCCAGTAATTCATTTGAAATCAAATCCAGTATATGCCTATTCGCCGTCAATCCTTTCATTGCAAGTTCTTCAGTCTCTTCGATATACTGCCACCCATATTAGATATAACTTTATCAGATAAAATATGGAAGCGGGCAATACATTGCACTAAGAAAAACAAGGGAGGAAGCGAGAGTTACTCTTGTCAATTCTCGAGTGAAGAGCTCTGAAACTTCGACCGTCATATCAGCAGGAACTACATGAGGGTCATCCCACTGAACCAGGGTAACAAGACAGGTGAATTAATAAAATAAGGCAATTCAGCAGTCATACAATGACATAAACTTGAGGATACAAGTAACACATATAGATAAGTATGAAAAGCTTACCCTGTATTTTATGAGTTCTCCATCAGTGCTGTCTGCTCTATTAGCCAGTCCGACTCTGTTTGTCAAAGTAGCAAAGCCCAATCTTGAATTTCTAGGGCTTATCACCATTTCTCGAGCAATCTGAGGACATCACGTGTTATGTTAGATGCAATCTACAGAATTCGACAAAGTTTAATCTTTGTAACAAATAGACCTCAATAACTTATACATTGTGAACAGTTGCAAGATTTATTCCATCATTCTATGTTAAGCTTTCGGATTTATATTTTTTAGGTGGCATGAGGTTACTATCTTGTGCATATTTCCTCACAAACGCAGCCCCTTTGCAATTGTACATCCACATCAGGCCTACGAATCCTCTCCCGTGAACTAAACACACATATTGAACCTTCATATGATACCAATCAACAAGTACATTAACAAGACACACTTGTGTATAACTACAGCGTTGTAAAACTTATTTAGAAGCACATAGTCAAATCCTGTTATTTGCTGGCATTAGACTACAGTTTTCGGCTAACGCCAAACATATCTATTTTGCTAGGAAATATGGGCATAATCTGCATGTATGATCTGCAACTTCAGGAGTGTTGAGGACAGGATAAGGCTGGGTTGCGCTATTATTCTAGATCCATGAGCCGAATATTGTACCAAGTATTTGTTGATTAAGATCGGGTATACCGTATACCTATAGTTTGCTATTCTGTTTGACTTCAGATCCTATAAACTAACAAAATTGATTTCATATGACTGGGATCCCATAAATCATGTTGGTGAGGAGCTGAAGCATTTGAGAGCCTATATGATGCAAGTGTGGTTAGTCAGTCAATGCACAACCAAAAGTTCATATGCATGCAACAAACAAGATGTTGCAGTATCTCAAATGAGCAGGGCATGAAATCCTACTGGAGGGGACTAGAGGATTGGGAGTAAAAAGATCTGTGTTTGATAGGAGGGTAAGTTGAGACTTGGGAGTAAAAAGCAAAATCAAGTCAGCGGATTAATCTACACGCCTTTTGCACCCACAGATGAACAACTTCGAGTGTTATTTACCAAAGGGTTAAAGAGTTCCCAGAATTCGGTATACAAGCTAGAAAACTACTTGAGAGGGAGTATTGGAAAGATGAGCAATCTCTTATTTCAATAATATCCTACTTCATCTAGATGCCATAAATTAAAAGCCATGTGTGTATATATGATGTGGCTTCTTTTGCACTTCTATTCTTCCTAAATTTCCGTAAGTATTTATGTGCTTTCTTGGTAATTTTGCAAAACTGAGGCAATCCTAATACTTCAGCTTGTAGCTTGTGCCAATACTATTTTAGAAACTAAAGAACGGAGTGAAAAAGCAATACACCACCTTTGTGATCTTTTCTAGATCATCCACTCCACCATCAGTTACATCATCACCAAAGACGACACGTTCAGCACAACGCCCACCATGAGCTACCACCATTTGCATCATCATGTAGCCAAATGTTGTGTAACCTTGATCCACCATATCTTCTCTAGGGTAAAAAACAGATATCGCGGTTTCCTGCGTAAATGGGTTAAAAGTGTGAGCAGGTAAACTCAAAACCAACAAACACTGGAAACAATATGAGATTTTACCTTGCCACCAGGTAACAGTTGAGAAAATGCATGCCAGTCAAATCGAGGAAACAAATGTGCCAATAAAATATGACCAGCTTCATGTACGGCCAACAGCCTCTTCTTTTCAATAGACACCTATCACATTTACAAATATGATAATGACTATATTACCCTTACAACGATGTAAGAGGTTTACACATCAAGAGGAAAATAGATGCGTACTCTTTCTTCACATTTCTGTTGCTCTTCTTCTGTCAGGAGCACGCCCATTCCCTCAAGCAGCTGCTTATCTAACACGTCAACAATATCCTTTTGGTAGATTTTTGTATGACCTCTTCTCACCTGCACGTATGATCCATTTATTCCATTAATACTTTTTCCAGTTCATACAACAATCATAAGTTGGGGTTCACGGTAGATAAAACTTACAGCCATTATTCCAGCTTCATTGACAAGATTTCTTATATCTGCCCCAGAATACCCGACAGTACGAAACACCAACTGTCAATGATAAACTATTAGGACCAAGTAAAATAATGATTTAAGTTTACAACGGAAACGTTAACTAAAAAAATGAAATTCCAAAGTATCACATTTTCAAACTCGACATCTTCAGCAAGCTGCTTCCCGGTACTGTGCACACCAAAAATCTGTACCCTCTGCTTTGCATCAGGTAAACCAATGTACAATCGGCGATCAATACGTCCAGCTTGAACAAACTCTAAATCC
>BQNB010170723.1:0-13644 GCA_026074375.1 Tanacetum coccineum | reverse complement strand
TTTTTCTATTTTAGCAGCAGTAGGAATAACAGTTTTCTTTTCAAGCTTAGTCTTAGACTCATCTTGTTCCTCATCATCTGACACCCATTCTTCAATCAAAGGAGCATCAAAATTTTTCTTAGTCTCATTTGAAGAATTTTCACAAACACTTTTATTGGCCCTTAATCCATAGACTTCAAATTCAGGTTGTTGAAACTCCTCAAGACCAGAATAAGACAGATCAAGCTTATTAGGTCTATTATAGATTAAAGGATGAGGTGGAGGAAGTGCACTATATCCCAAACCCTTTTTACTTTTGTCAGTTATCTGACTTTCTAACAACTGATCTAAGTATTTTGAGGTCTTATCAAATTTCTCAATTTTAAATTTAATGCCATCTTTTTCTTGCTTAACTTTTTCAAACTCTGTTTTAAGCATATTAATTTCATATTGTTTGCATCATACTTCACTTTTAAAGACAACAACTTCTTCACTAAAAAGAACCTCATTCTTCCTATATGTGACAAGTTGTGCTTCTACTATTGCTAAACCTCTTTTATAAGTAGCTGCTTTAAATACAGATTCACGTAGTTTAACAAGCAGATCATCATACTGTTTCTTTAAAGTTTCATAGTTTTTCAGACGTGATTTAGTACAAGGTTTATCATTTTGTACATCTGAGTCTGAAAATGCCATCTCTTCCTTGTGAGTAAAGGGTTCTTCTTGATAGTTTCTTCTAGATCAAAGTTTCTCAAAGCAAAGCTCTGATACCACTTGTTGAGTTTAAAGATCTAGGCTTAGTCTAGGATTAACAACATCAATGAACATAAAATATGTATAACGGAATTAACATAAGAACAATGACATTGTAACAAGGTTTTACCAAACATTTACCACAGCCCCAATATTATTTGATCAAAATAATACGGTTACATCAATAAACTGTAACAGGGATCAAGGAAAACCTTGATTACCTTGAGGTTACACCAACTCTATACTAGACGTCTACATCTTCTTGTGTACACACACACACTTTTCTGGATGCATAAAACAATATGCCTATGATCTCTTTATATAAGGAGAGATCATGACTTACAAAGAAAGATAATAAATACAATAAGGAAACTAAATCTTTTAATATTTATCTTTATTCTTCTTGAGCATATCTTTTAGTATCTTCTGATATCTTTCATCTTTTGTAGAATATACTCCACCAGCTTGAAGAATCTCTTATTGTCGATTTAGGTCCTTTTCCTTTAAGTCCTTCATGTTTCATTCTTATTTTGTCTTATCAACTCAAATATAATTCCTAACAACTATGTTTTATTAGAAGAAAAATGAATGCATAACAAAAATACTCAAGTTCATAAGGTTTACATTATTATAGAACATTATAAAGGGATTTTTAGAATGGGTATTCTTAAGGTCGACGACATCAATCTACATAAGCTTCAATGATGGATTTAATTGTCGGAATGTTGATGTTATAGCGAGAAAAGCTTGCATCACTCAGTATTTTCTTCCATTCAACTCCATTCCTTTCTTTCCCATTCTCGAAGCATGAAAGCATGAGTAGATCATGAACAATACATGTATCTTCAAAAATACCATCTCCTCCTTGTCGTAGAATCATGTCCACAATAATAATTTTCCTAGTCTTTTTAGGAATGGCACCCCAAATTTTTTTAAGTATTTAAATGCACTCATCATCGCTCCAGTTATGCAATATTGACTGTGATATAGAAAGTTATATCAAAATGGCACAACAATTTATTCATGGACACTGGTTGATATTTAATAATGGGTTTTCACTAAACATAGCCTTAAAGATTCATGTTTAACAAAATTCTAAGATTTTGCTTTCACGTACACTGGTTAATATTTAATAATGGGTTTTAGCTAAACAAAATCTTTATGAGTCATGTTTAACAACAAAGAAACAAGCTTAAATAAAGGTACATCAAAATGGTTCGGATGGTTATTGATGATGTACCATCCTCTTCGGTTCGAAGGCCTCCCCGTCGAGCTTGAAATGGATCTACACCTAAATATACCTAGGAACATTCGAATAGTTTCTAGTGGCCTAAAACTATCTACAAGATGGTTACCAGTATGGGAATCCACCACGCGAAGACCCACACCCTTTGTAGGTGGTTATCGATGAAACTAGGGCAAATGTCAGACTTGGTTAAGTCTAAACCGACGTTCTCCCTCTCTACTAAAGCTCTCCTGCCAAGGTAAAGATTGTGGTACACGATTCTTGGAATCACCTCATAAATCATGGGACACCCCCACGGTCACTGGCTTATGTACAGAACCTTGGTCCAGCCTATTTCATCACCTATAAATAGATGGCAAGATCCTCAGGTATGTATTACGCTTTCAACACACTTACTCATTTTACATACTTTCATTACTCCCAAAAGCACATACTTACTGTCACGCCAGAGGTGATTCGCAGGGACACCCCACGCGCTTCACTTAACGTAGTGTTTCTATTTATGTTGTCACAGGTTATTCGAGACTTGGCAATCTAACATTTACCCCCAAGAACTTTTTACCCCCATATTTGCACAATCAGTGGCACCATCCGTAGGACCTGTAACAATTAGTCCCGTATAAACTGAGTCAACAACCATTAAACCACTTAACCTACTTTTCCGGCATGACGAGCGGGAGAGAAATTACACCACCATGAGTTTTTTGACATTAACCCCTATACCCGGTCCTAATGCAAATGAATTACCACCCATAACCGTCTCCACATTTACCGCTACAACTCCTGAAAATATGCCACTTACCCATCATGCTTCTACCTTAACCAATCCTGACCCCATGATTAGCCCTGCTTTCATTGAGGCTAATTGATGAGGTGTTATTTTATACACATTTTAGGGTCATTTAACCCCTTAAATCATGCATTTATGCCCAAAATAGGTACTTAATCGTTTCTTTTCAGGTATTTATCATTTGGAAGGCATTTGGAGGAAATACACGTGACTTGGGCTCATTTGGAAAAGAAACAGACGAGACTACAGACCTGCACCAACATTTCTCAAGATTATGTTCTCAGCGGCTAGAGACGGCATCACAATATACAAGTGACGCCGTCACAATTCATCCCATGATGGTGTCACAAAAATTCATAACGGCGTTAGCTCTTACAACCCAACGTAAGATCTAGAATATTCTCTTTCATGACGGTGTCACGATTAAAATGTGATTCCGTCGTAGTGATTTATTGGGTTTTAAGTGTGTAACTTTAGAGTAAAAAATGGAGATGAACCCTACTTCGTTTGGCAGCTTATTAGGACGATTTTAGGGCTTCAAAACCCTATTGTAACTCCTTTAATTCATGTTTTAATCAAGTAAGATTATCTTAATCAATAAATATGTCTTGTTGTTTGATTATTTATTGTTCTTGCTTTATCTTTAACATGCTTGGCTAAACTCCCTATTGTGTTCATTTATGATTGTATGAAACCTAGAATGTAGATCTTAGTGGTGTTGCTTCTTGTGATGAATATGCATGTTAGGCTTTAGAAAACCAGCTTTTGTCTGTATCGCTATTGATATGTCTAGGGAAACATGATTGTGTAGAAAGGATACCATCGGGTAACAGTCTTCATACTACCTTGCCCCTTATATGGTTGATCCACTTTTAATATATTTCAAATGCATTTAATATACTCTTAGGGGCCTTGTAATAGTCTTCATACTACCTTACTTGTGCGTTGCCTCAACAGAATATTAAGTAGACGGCAGGTTCGTGTAATCTGTTCATGACTTAGGAAATAATTACATAGATCATCACAAGTGTGACAAAGCAACAACACTAGGAGAAGCAATCTAGGGAGTAATACATGATTAAATGAATACAATCTTTTTATTATATTGTTATCACCATTAGCGTAGTTTATTATTTAGTTTAATAGCTAAAACCAACCAAACCTCTCAAACATATGATTTACCTGCTTTCTATAAAATATAAAAACACAAAAATAATCTTCTCTCAACCCCTAGAATTCTGTTAGACCGTGATCAAGCCTTCCCAACCTATTCCCCTAGAGAACGATAACAACCCCCGAGTCTTGCCTATACTACTACTACAACGGTTAGGTACTCTGCCTAGGGAGTTGTAAAACTTCTTGTAGAAGTCCCTTACGACAACCGCATCAAGTTTTTGGCGCCGCTGCGTGAGGAATAGTTAGGTTTTGATCATAGTTTAGCTTAGTTCTACTTGCTTGAATCCTTTCAAGTTAAAGATTACAAGAAATGAGGCTTGGATGCCTTGAAGAATTCTTAATGTTCTTGACCTCTTAAGATAGCTTCTTCCTCCTTCAAACTTCTGGGATTTTCCTGGGATTCTAAGAAGGTTTTATACCTTTGAGAGAGTAGTAGAGATCTTTGTAATGAGATTGATTGATTATGAGATTTGTTGATATCAAAACACTAGCCAAAGCACCCTATTTATACTAACTAGAAAGGCCTTGGGGTATTCAATGCTTGCCTTGGGGCCAAAGGGTCATAAGATGCCAGAAAATAGGAGTCTTGATCGTTTAAGGGGATTCAAGATAAAAAGGGTTCATCAGACGCAGGGGAGCTGCTCGGCTAGAGGTCTCAGCCGATCGGTTAGGGCTTTATCCTCGTGTGTAATGTCGCTTGAAGTTGCGTTAAGCTCGTTGATTGAATCATGCTGTCCTAGCTTCTTTTACAGCGGCGAGTCATAATACTTTGTTTAGGCTCATCCTTGGGACTTGGAAGCTCGAATGGTTGGCTCTTGTACTCTTGAAATGCTTCCAATCTCTAGCCTTGATTCGGGATTCTTTGTACTTGTATAAAACTTGATTTCTTAGTTCTTTTCTTCGCTTTTCATGTACTTAGCTACAAATAAACTTGCAAACTATAACAACCCATAATTTTCATCAATTTAATTATCCATCTATTAAATTAGATGCACTGTAATATCCATCTATTAAATTAGATGCACTTTATGTACTACCTTTTTATAGGTGAAAATTTTTGCTTTTCCTTATTATGCAACGAAACCTTGCATCTCTAAAGTAAAACGAGCTCACTGCAACCTCTACCAGTGCCATCCTCTATCTATGTTTATATCCAGTATAAACAACGAATATGTCAATTCTATATCTTAATATCAATTTTACCAAGTACATTATCTATTTAACGTACTTTTCAAAATGTTATTTCAAAACAAGCATTAAACGTTAACGTTTACATCAAAACCCTAATTATATGTAATGTATACATATAAAATGAATGTACAAACCTTTAAAGCATGTGTACAAGTATCATAGCACAACATTTGAATATCTTTTCCCTCCTAAATCAAGTCACAACTTTCTAAAGCACAATGTACAAGCTAATCATGCCTAAAACCTAATTAGGTCATTTAAACTCCTAAATCATGTTTAAACTTTACCACCACTTTGCACTAGGTTACAATCACTTAATGCATGACTTCTAAAACCTAAACCTAATCCCTAAATCATTCTAATATCTAATCTAAAACCCTAAACCTTAAACAAAACCTTAAAACCCTAATTTTACTTTAAACGTTAAACTAAACCCTAAACCTAAAACTAAACCCTAAACCTTAAAAGTAATCCCTAAACCCTAAACTTTAATCCTAACACTAATCCTAAAACCTAATCTATCCTAAATCCTAACCCTAACTTAAATTAAAACCTTAAATCCTAAGCCGAAACCCTAATCCAACCTGACACCCCTTTATTTTCATATTTACCCATTTTCAACCCAACCAAGCACCCTAGCACCTTCATAATTCACCCCCTTGTCATTGTAAGCAGCTTACAAGCACCTTTATCACCACCCTTAAGCACCAAGGTAGCCTTGTCACCTCCTTGTCACCCCTTTGTAGCCTAACCCCTTAAAACCCCAACACCTTGCATTCCTAGTCTTCTAGCCCTCAATACTCATCACCTAGCATCCTTTAATCACCACTCTATAGCCCTTGATCCCCACAACAAGAAAACTTGGGCACCAAGCTCATTGAATACTAAAATGCCAAAAACAAGCAACCTATTCATTTCATCCTTCCAACTCAAACACACATACTCAAATGGAGTTCTAACCATTCTCTAACAGCAGTAGAAGATCAAGTGAGGTCCCTAAGCTTATAATAGAGCAATAACCAAGAAAAAAGAAGCTCCCTGAAGTTCGTTACGAGCTTACGAACCTGAAAACCCCATTTCGACCCATTTTAGCTCAAGTAAGCTCAAAATCTTGTTCAATAAGCTTATAATCTATATTAGAATGTTCATAATACTCTTAAGATCATATATAAACTCTTGTTTGAAGCCTTGAATCCTCAAACCCATGTGTTTTTGATTAAAACCCTAAAAACGACCCGTTTTGATTTTCTAGCTAACGAATCCTTTTTCTAAACTTTTGTTACATTAGAACATCTTATTTTAGATTATTCTAATAAGCTATAACCTGCAAACATCATTTGGAATCTTAAAATAACCTTGCATGGCTTGTTAGACTTTTTTCAAAGTATTCCATGGTAGGCTATAAACGTAACTTTCAGAAATTTTTAACTAAAGGGGCTGAGAAGTCATTATTCTAAGGATAACTATAGGACCGATCTCCAAGTTTTAAAGTTAAAGGTTTAAATTATATATACTTTATATATAAAGGACTAAACTTGTAAAAGTTTATAAACTAAGGGTATATATTGCCATTTTTGCAAACTTAAAAATATAAAATATAATATTTTTATATAAATTATAAAAATATATATTAATATTATAAAACCCAATTTTATTAAAACCCGACACATTAATCGTTATTAATCATCGATCGACGCATTATAAAACAATTACGTTATATATTTAACGTAATTTATCACGACAACTTTTGAAGAAACATAAAATCTTATCGTATCATGTTACTAGGGGAGCTTCATGTGAGGAGTTTTTTATTTAGTATTACATTTTGACGAGTTTCCTTGATTTACGATTTAAAGTGTCCTAGCTCCTCAAACGTTTACTACATGATCTCTGAATTATGATGGCCCGAACAGTGATAAAATATTTCCATAAATTAATAAATCAAAGTAATACGTTTTAAACTTATAAAGTTTTGAAACATAAACCATCACACTAAGACTTGACATATTACCCCAGGTTGTGTGACGAAGCCGTTACTTTCACTTTAAGTACTGTTTGCCATTTGTTATATTTCCTTTAAGGTGAGTTATAGCCTCGCATTTAAAATCTTCTAATAGTTTTCATAAACCCGCGAGGAGGATACAGCTATAGAACATGAATACGAGTATTTTTCCAACGTAGTCTATCCGCATATATTATTGCCTAAGCCCGTACTTTGCCATTAAAGACTCCACTATCAGAACCGTTAATACTTTTTGGAGTAAGCCGTGAAATGCTGGGATAGATCTATTTGGGACTAAGCTTACCCCGTTGTGTACCTATACTTTTCTGTAACCAAACGTACTTCATTGAACCACTATGTGGGTGTTGACAAAGGCACCCATTGGTCAACTTATGTGATTAGTGATACTACGGTCTCGTGAATGAGCTTTAGGGCAATAATACTTTTTTTCTATAAAATTATAACTCATTGCAATTAGTACGACTTAATGGGTATAAAAACAATGTAACCCCTATTGAACTTGTTATCAAACTATTTTACTAAAACCTATGAACATCACTCGCCAGCCAACAAAACATTGTGTTTGACCTTTTTAGCATGTCTATATCAGGTAACTGGAGCACCTGTATTGGCATGGAGGGCAACGAACTTGAAGAGTGGCTAAACTGTTATACATTCAAACTTTATGTTTTTCATGTATATTTTTGGGACCTCGTTTGTAAAACTCTAATGAAATAAAATAAATGATAACTATCTTTAAAAACGTCTCTTCATGATCATTTTCTATGATTTATAACTATTGTGACTCTGAAATAATACCCCGATATAGCTTCGCTTGCTATTAGTGTCAAAAATGGGGTGTTAAAGATTGGTATCAAGATTCACGGTTATAAAAACAAGGTTGAAACCTTAACCATAAATACTTTCCTTTTTCCATCCAAGAAAGTCCTCCGTCCACTACATAGTCCAAAATGTATGTAAGTAAATAACATAATATACTATATATAAATAACTTAATGGATTTACCACTGTGTTGTTAACAGAGGGATGTCTTCTCCCAGCCACCTTACTTCCAATATTGAGGATGTTTTTTCCTCTAACTTTCCTGACTATATCCCGGCTTCCCCGGACTATGTCCTAGCTTCACTAGGAAAAACTTATTCTAGCTCTCAAATAACTTATTTGGGTTTATGTTCCAATACTTCACCAACTCTTTCACTTGTTCATGATGACCCCTATATAAGTCAATGCATGCATACTATGCTAAAGAATCACCTATTCCACCGCCAACTATTGTGCCTCCATCTTCAATGTTTAATCCTCAAGAATTATTTCTTCCTAAGGAATTATTGCCACTTAAGAAACGAGGTCGTGACCGATCATCCTCCTCTACTTCTGCCCTACCTCAAGCATTTAAGATAGGAGAAAGCTCTCGTAAGACAAGTCTGGAATGTCACGAGGAGTAAATTGAGGAAATTTTGAATCACCTAGATGAACTCTCTCTCGACCGCATTAAACACATAGAAGACAAAATAGAAGGTCTCGAAAATGGCCGGGTGATCATACAACAAGATTTTGACAATCTGGAAGCTAAACTCCGAGAGTCTCGTACTCAAATTGCTAAACTTAAAAGGAAGCAAATGGGAAATAATAGCAAGATTGTTCTGGCTCGCTTCAGGATTGATAATCTAGAACAAATCATTGAAGAAATTAAAGTCCATTACCAAGTAGACAAGGAAAGTCTTCTGAATGCAATCTATGAACTCAAGAACAGCCAGGAAGGACCATCGGACTACTAGATTGAGACTAGTTATAGCTTTATAGAAACCTAGCTACGGGATGTGTGTATAAAAAAACAAACTTGTCAAATTTTAACTAATGTACAATACAAGAGGCAAGTCGTTCATGATATAATATAATGGTGATCCCGTTTTATATTCATCATGTGTCCTATATTTCATCTTCGTCTTCATCATTATGAATCATACCATGACTTCTAAATAAATCATAGATACTTATTTGATATGAATTATCTATGAATTATCTATGATATCACTATTGTGACAATGTTATTTTGAACCTTACGATCTTAAGGAAAGAAATTGATGATATCATTCTATAGACGGTTGTCTTATGTTGATAGAATACCTCCTAAAAGGATGTCAACATCTGAAGCACCAGCCATGACTCAAGCTACCATCATGGAAAGGTAGTTGCTGACAGAATTGCCACAGCTCTAGAAGCACAAGCTGCAACAATGGCAATTGCTGACAATACCAATAGGAACATTGGAGAAAGATAAGATCTTGTAGCAAGAAAGTGCAGCTACAAAGAGTTCATGAGCTGCCAACCTATCAATTTCAAAGGTACGAAAGGAGCTATTGGACTTATCCGCTGGTTTGAACGAACTGAATCAGTGTTTTCCCATAGCAACTGTACCAAAGACTGCAAGGTAAAGTTTGCTACTGGTACTTTAACTGAAGAAGCTCTATCCTGGTGGAATCTTTGCTAAACTATTGGGATAGAAGAAGCTTACAAGATTACCTGGGTTGAATTCAAGAAACTTTTGATAAAGAAGTATTGTCCCCGAACTGAAGTCCAGAAGATGGAAGACGAATTTTACCATCTGACTATGAAGGGGAATGATCTCAAGACATATGTGAGAAGATTCCAGGAATTGGCAACCTTATGTCCCACTATGGTGCCAGATTCTGAGAAAATAATGGAAGTTTTCATCAGGGGATTGCCTCAAAATATTAAAGGGAATGTTACCACCTCTAAACCTCAAACTCTAGAGGAAGCCATTAACATAGCCCAGAGGCTAATGGATCAGGTAACAAAGCACATTCCGGTGCAAGTATCAAGTGATCACAAATGAAAGTTTGATGACAGAAGAACTTTCAACAACAACAACAACTACCGTAACACCAACACCAACAACCGCTACAATAATCACCAACCACAACAGAACAGAAGACAGGAAACCTTCAGGTCTTATGCTGTCACTCCAACTAAAAACAATGGGTATATTGGAAACCGTCCCTTATGTAAGAAATGCACTCTGCATCACACAGGACCTTGCACTGTTAAGTGTAATACTTGTAACAAGGTGGGCCATCTGACCAAGAACTGCAGAAACAAAGGGCCAGCCACTGGAAGTAATCTGCTACCAGTGACAGTTACTTGTCATGCCTGGAGAGAAAGGGCATTATGCAACATCAGTGTCAAAAGACCACCAAACACCAATGCCCATGAAAGAGCCTACATGTTGAGGGGATAAGAATGCTCACCATGACCCGAATGTAGTCATGGGTAATGTTCCGTCTAAACCAACAACCTAGCTAGAGTATTTTTATTATGAGTCAATAAAAGCTTCGTACCATCTCTTGCCTCTAAGATAAATATTAGCACCCATTCACAATAGGATACCTTACCAATATCAAAGGGGGTGGCTGACGGAAACTTAGTAAGCACAAACACCGTTATTCCAAGGTACCACTTTTGACTTTGTTAAACCAACCTTTCGAAATTGATCTTATGCCAATCAAACTCTGTAGTTTTGACGTCGTCATTGGTATGGATTGGTTATCCAAGTATCATGCTAGAATTATTTGTGACGAAAAAGTCATCCATATCCCAATCGACGGTGAAACTTTGATCATCCGAGGTGATCGAAGTAAAACCCGACTAAATCTCATAACCTGTATAAAAACCGAAAGATATATATCCCGAGGTTGTCAAGTTTTTGTAATCCAAGTAATGGAAAAGAAGTCAGACAAGAAAAGACTAGAAGATATCCTAGTAGTCAGAGAATTTCCGGATGTTTTTCTTGAAGATCTACCTAGCCTTCCTCCCGTTTGCCAAGTAGAATTCCAAATCGATCTAATTCCAGGAGCAACACTAGTAGCCCGAACACCCTATAGATTAGCTCCTTCATAAATGCAGGAACTATCTAACCAACTTCAAGAGTTAGCAGACCGATGTTTTATCCGACCAAGTACTTCACCCTGGGGAGCTCTTGTCTTATTTATAAAAAATAAAGATGGATCTTTTAGGATGTGTATCAATTACTGAGAGTTAAATAAACTTACCATAAAGAATCATTACCCATTACCCAGGATCGATGACTTATTTGACCAACTTCAAGGTTCGAGTGTCTACTCAAAGATTGACTTAAGATCAGGCTATCATCAATTGAGAGTCAGGGATGAAGATATTCCCAAGACTGCTTTCAGAACAAGATACGGGCACTATGAATTTCAAGTGATGCCATTTGGTTTAACTAACGCGCCTGCTGTATTCAGGAGCTCATAAACGTGTAGTTAAACCAAACTTGGAATATATTTGGTGATAGTGTTCTCGATAATATTCTCATCTACTCTCGTAACAAAGAAGAGCACGCAAATCATCTAAGAATAATCCTAGAATTACTCAAGAAAGAGAAGTTGTATGCCAAGTTCTCCAAGTGTGATTTATGGATTCATATCGTGCAATTTCTTGGACACTTAATTGATAATCAAGGACTTCATGTTGACCCCGCCAAGATTGAAGCAGTTAAGAATTGGACATCTCCTACTACACCTATAGAAATACGTCAATTATTAGGACTTTCCAGTTATTATCGGAGATTTATCAAAGAATTCTCGAATATTGCAAAATCTTTGACTAAATTAACCTAGAAAAACAAGAAGTATATCTGGGGAGAAAACCAAGAGTCGGCTTTTCAATTGCTAAAACAGAAGCTATGTGAAGTTCTAATCTTGGCATTACCAGAAGGAAATGACGATTTGTTATTTACTGTGATGCATCCCATCAAGGTCAGGGAGCGGTGTTAATACAAAGAGAGAAGGTTATTGCGTATGCATCCCGACAACTTAAGCCTAATGAAGAAAACTATACCACTCATGATCTCGAATTAGGAGCAGTAGTGTTTGCTCTTAAAATTTGGACACTATCTGTATGGTACCAAATGTACTGTGTTCACTGATCATAAAATTCTTTAGCATATCCTTGATCAGAAAGAGTTGAACATGAGACAACTTTGTTGGCTAGAATTGCTTGCAGATTACGATTGTGAAATTCGCTATCATCCTGGAAAGGCAAATGTCGTAGTAGATGCCTTAAGCCGGAAGGAACGAATCAAACCACTTTGAGTTAGATCATTAGTTATGACCATTCATCCAAAATTACCCTCACAAATTCTCAAAGCTCAAACTGAAGCACTCAAAGAAGAAAACATCAAGGCTGAAAACTTACGATGATTGGACAAATTATTTGAAATACGTCTTGATGGAACCAAATGTATCAAGAATTGAGGTTGGTTACCACTCTTTGGTAATCTATGATACTTGATCATGCATGAGTCCCATAAATTGAAGTATTCCATTCACCCAGGTTCTGACAAAATGTATCAGGATCTAAAGAAACTCTATTGGTGCCTAGACAAAGGCAATCACGTTGAATATGTTGGCAAATGTTTAACATGCTCTAGAGTTAAAGCAGAATGTCAAAAGCCATCTGGATTACTGGTACAACAGGAGATTCCTATGTGGAAGTGGGAGAGAATAATGATGGATTTCGTTACAAAACTTCCCAAAACATCAAATGGACATGACACAATCTGGGTCATTGTCGATCGCCTTACCAAATCCACACATTTCATCCCTACCCGAGAGACAGATAGTATGAAACCTTACAAGGGTTTATACATCAAAGAATAGTCTATCTCGGTATGGAGTGCCAATATCTATCATCTCGGATTGTGATAGTCGTTTCACGTCCAGATTCTGGCAATCATTATAGAAGGCTTTAGGTACTTAATTAAACATGAGTATGGCTTATCATCCTAAAACTGATGGGCAAAGTAAAAGGACCATCCAAACACTTGAAGACATGCTTCGAGCCTATGTTATAGATTTTGGAAAAGGATGGGAAAAACACTTACCATTAATAGAATGTTCTTACAAAACATTACCATGCCGGTATCAAGGCAGCACCATTTGAGGCACTTTATGGTCGAAAGTGCAGATCACCTGTTTGCTGGGCCAAAGTTAGAGATGTTCAACTTACAAGACCATAAATAATCCATGAAACCACTGAAAAGATAGTGCAAATTCGACAACGCTTGCTAGTTGTAAGAGACTGGCAGAGAAGTTATGCCAATATAAGACGAAAGCCTTTAGAATTTCAAGTTAGAGATCGTGTTATGTTGAAAGTATCACCTCGTAAAGGTGTCATCCGATTCGGAAAACAAGGAAAGCTTAACCCGGTACATTGGACCATTCAAAATCCTTGAACGGATTGGCCTAGTGGCATACAAACTAGAGCTTCCTGAAGATCTTAGTAATGTCTACAGTACTTTCTACATTTCTAATCTAAAGAAATGCTTATCTGACGAATCCTTTGTCATTCCAATGAAAGAGGTTCGACTTGATGACAAACTCAACTTTGTAGAAGAACCAGTGGAGATTATGGATCGAGAAGTCAAGAAACTGAAACAAAGTTGTA
>BQNB010170722.1:1633-13644 GCA_026074375.1 Tanacetum coccineum | reverse complement strand
CGAACAAAAACAAGCGCTTATTGGGAGGCAACCCAATCTTTTATTTTCTTGCATATTAGATGTGTCTTGTATGTCTTGTGTGTCTTGTGTGTTTGTTTTAAGTCATATGATTGTGTTAACTATTCTTGTGGTTTTTGTAGTAAATTTTACAGGAAATAACTAATGGGAACTTGCGTGTAGGAATTTTTAAAGAAAGAAATTTTTTTTCTTTACAGACCCCGAAGACGGCATCAAGATTAATCCTGACGGTGTCGCCTGCTTCAGGAAAAATTTGAATTTTATTTAATTTTTGAGAAATTAATCTTGTACAATTTCCGAAATTTGTAATTTTCCTAAAAAACTACAAAAAACCACGATCATGTTAACACATTCATCCTATCTTTATTGATTTCATAGAGTCTATACTTAGTTATTGAGGTTGTATTTATCATTCACCCGTAGATTTTACGTTTGGTGTAGTTGTCTTTGTCTTTGATTACAGGTTATATTTGATGAGAAGAAGCTTGGAAGTTCTTAGGAAGTTTCATTAGACGATTCTTGGAGGACGATTTAACCAGTTATCGCATGTTTCTTCTCCATTATTAAGCAAACCAGGGGAGTACTAGTTTCTTTTACTTGTTTTCTTTTCCCTTTATTCGTTTTTACGGGCACTTCTATAAAACATTTTGGGGAAATGTTCAACTAAGTGTTGGGGGGGGGGGGGAATAGACTTAGATACCATTCTTCTTTGCATTTGCTTTGTTTCTAAAATGATAGGTACATATATCAAACATAGCATAAAAAAGGTAATTTGACAAAAATTAAAAATTTTTTTTTATGAACATAACGACGTAAACCGTAGATTTTATAGCGTTATCATGGATAGGAATTTATAGACTAGCACAAAAACTCTTAGAATTCCACCCCAAAAAATGTGAAGGTTCCCCGTTAGATCTTTTTGGAATTCAGGTAATCCATTATTGATACCCAAGATAGTCTTTACCTTTAGCTTGTTCGAGTTAAGGTTTGAATGCAGTCATATGTGTCTATTCCGTCATTACGTTGTGTACGTATGAATCTTTGTCGCTTTTCTGGAACATTGGTATTGTATTATATTATATGAGTGTACCTATAGTATATTAAATTATAGAACTTGTTTTTGTGATGCAATTCTTGAGGACCGCATAGTGAGTATTAGAATTATGCTAGGTAGAGGCACTAGGAGTAACCCAGTGTTTTATACCTTTAATTGTTTTGATTGGTCACCATCGTCATATAACTATCCCATACCTTGCCATGATTATTTTTAGTGCAGGTACCCCTAGCTAAATCCTTCGAGCCTATCTTTTTCACGGTTCTCGTAATTTTTTGGTTAAGCCGGACTATTAATGAAGAGCATTGTCACCCTTTTAAACAATTGTTACACCCAAATCGCCTTAGCCTACCTTGTATGTATCTCAAATTTTAGTACATTATTGTTTTAACCCAAGTTAATTATGCATACATGGTTGCTAGTCTTATCCTTGAAATAATTGTTTTGGCAGACGATTGGTGATTCATAGTCATTATCCTTGTAAATCTCCTCCCAATAGAGCTCAATAAGTCCATGTTTGTTGATCCACCTCAATTGGGTTCTTAGAATTTGTTATATTTGTATAAGTATGTAAAAGTTATAAGTGTAGGGGTGCTTTATAGCCCCAAGTGAGTTTTATGTTATTTAAAAAAAAGAAAAAGAAAAAAGAAAAGAGATTGATGTAGAGTTGTGTAGAGTTTGTATATCTTTGTCTGAGTTCTTGGCTTAGCAACCCAACCAACGTGTATTCGTATGAATAATTAGCTAACCCTTTCACCCTAAATTCACTCAAAAGTCACTCCCCAAATGTATCCCATCCGTTTCCGTTTCCTGTAATGTTATCTTGCACCTACACCCCCACAAACCTTTGAAAATACCTCTTTGATAGTAATGAATAATGCTTGCACCTAGCGGTGGAGGTTTGATCCTTTACCAAGCCTTTGGTAATTTTTATGCTATGACAGGTAATGAATGTTAATTTTCCGTTTTCCAATAGTTGTTATAATTTATTATAGAAAGAGAGAATCCCAAACACTTATGTGAGGTACTAGTATATACTTTTTGTACTTTTACTTACGAGGTCTAGAAGGTTGTGTCGTTAAAAATACCTTTTTTAATAAAAGAGAGGGTTAAATGACCTAAATTGCATTATTCTAGTAGAAAAGCCCATTTGCTTGAGGACAAGCAAATCCCAAGTGTAGGGGTATTTGATGAGGTGTCATTTTATACACTTTTTCGGGGTCATTTAACCCTCTAAATCATGCAAATATACCCAGATTATGTGCTTAATTGTTTGTTTTTAGGTTTTTAGCACTTGGATGGCATTTAGAGGAAATATTTGTGACTTGGGCTCATTTGGAGAAGAAACGGACAAGATTACAGACCTACACCAAATCTATGAAGAAGTATTGTTCACAGAGCGTGGAGACGGCGTCGCAGGCATAAAGCGATGCCGTCGCGATCTTTCTAGTGACAACGTCAGAGATTTGGCAACGGCGTCATAATGTAGCGTACCTAAAGAAACCCTAGAATATTCAAGATAAAGATGATCATTCAACGTGCGCACGAAGTACCAGATATTGTTTTGATCATAACTCCTTCATACGAATTCAGATTTTGACGATTCAAAAGCCCACGCATTCAGAACGAGAAAATATACAACCTCGAGAAAGGTGATGATGTGACGGCATCGAGATTTTTGGTGACTCCGTCAGGACGAACCGACCTAGGGTTTCCCTATAAATATTGCCTCATAACTTCATTTGTAGGTGTTTTTCCAGCAACTTAGAAGACCTAATTCAATCCATAAACATTTTGTAATGGTTTTATTATCATATCTATCTTAATCCATGTCTTTAATTCCTTTTGTTAATTATGATTTCTCTTGTTTGAGTATGCTTGGCTAATTCATCTAGTATTTATTTGGGAATGCATAAACCTTGTCATTAATAGATTAGATCTTGTTATTTGTGACAGATTCAATAAGTCTAATTGATTATAGTTTATAGTTCTTGTTTCCTATTGCTTCTTGTTGATTGATGTGTGCGTTAGGCTCTAGAAAACTAGCTTTTGTCTGTATCGCTGTTGACATGTCTAGGGAAATGTGATTGTGTAGAAAGGATACAATCAGTAAAAGTCTTCATACTACCTTACCCCTTATATGGTTGATCCCACTTAAGATATTTCAATTGCATTTAATATACTCTTAGGGGCCCTGTAATAGTCTTCATACTACCTTACTTGTGCACTGCCTTAACGGAATATTAAATAGACGGCGGGTTCGTGTAATTCGTTCATGACTTAGGAAATACTTACACAGATCATCTCAAGTGTGACAAAGTAATAGGTAGAATTGGATAGCTAGCAAGGAGTAGTGCATCCCAGGTGAATACGCTTCGTTGTATAATTATTGATTCGTATGATAGTATATATATAATAATATAAGCAAACAATCAACCAATTACCTTTAGCCAAGGATTGGTTAAGAATCCTCAAATTAAAATATATATGTGTCCGGAAGTTTGATTTCCCGGGTCGTTAAGTCCCAACGAGGCGTGAATGGAAAGTCGAATGACGATTTGACAGAGCATGCTTGAATGGAATGATGATTTGATTGATTTTTCTATTTCTATGATTAAAAATGCAAAAACAAATAAATTAAACCTAAAAACGAAAGCTAAAATGATTTAAAACTAAAACGGGTACGAAAAACGAGGGTCACAAACCTAAATTACACCATTCTAACCCTAAAGTGAATTTTTTTACTTTAAATGGGTTCTAAGTGACTAAAAACGAAGTTAAAAAAAACTAGATCGAAAACGGAGTTAGTTAAGGCTAAAAACGAGTCAAAACAAGAACGGGGACGAATCCCGTTCTTTAAAAAGTGAAACTTTGCAAAAATGACCCTACATATGAAAATATATTTTTCCTAGGTCCTAATTGATAAAAGAAAATTTTATAAAAAAGAATTATATTTTTCTGATTTTTATTTTATTTTTTATGAATTTTTTAAGTTTTTAATAAAAATAAATTATAAAAAATACTAAATGTTTATAAAAAAAGTTTGTATTTCCCGAGTCTTGTGTCATTTTCTATCTTTGGTGAGGTTGGAAATTTGCACATTGCAAATGGGAATGTATATTAGTACTCAAAACTTATGTGATTTTACTACCGTCACAATTATTGGTGAATCCAAAGACAAAGGAACTATCGAAGAAATTATTCGGAATTATTATGATCGTGAAGATGGTGAAACTACACTGAGATTTGAAGTATAGTTAGCAAAAAAATCGAAAAAATGAGAAAAATACAAAAAGAGAATGAAAGTTTGAAGATAATCATTTCGCAACTACCGAAGGAATTACACGAAGGATCGATTATTCGTTGATACATCTAAAAAAATCAACGATGTAGAGTATTGTACAAAGTGGAAGATATCGCCACTTGCCTTGTAGAGTATGTAAAGTTTTGGGAAGATTAAGAAGTTGACCGTTACGGGAACGCCAACGTAGGTTGTTTTTTATGATCAAGACGTTGTAAATAGTCGTGTCTTGGGAAATAAGTGTCTAGCAACTTGTATCTTAAGTCTTAATCTATTTGTTTCTTGATTTATATTTAACAACAATTTACTTCCCTCTCACCTGATGATTAGCCGCTGGTTTTACGCGAATGAGGATCCATACAAACATGGATGTCTATTCCGTTGTTACGGCCATGTATGCATGTGTTGTACCTTGTTGGTTTACGACTTTTGGTGAAAGTTAGAAGGTTCCTACCCTATATCATTCTTCATCCTAACCGTTGGTTAAATTCGAATGGGGATGCGATCGAACACACATGTCTATCCTGGCGTTCCGGGTGTGTATGTGTGCTTCAGCTGCCTTGTTGGAGTGGTACTTCTGGTGAAAGATTGTAGAATGATCAAACCGTATGCCTTTCCATAAAAAACCCATATTTACCTTTATAAACTTGTTATTCCTTAGCTTTAGCAGTGAAGATGTGTATCCTTGCCAAGCTTATGATAGAATACTCGTCACGACCGAGCAATTGAGCGAATTAGTTACATGTTACCACATAGATTAGTTGAGTGATTTGAGTGTTTTCATCTCCCTATTTCGTGAGGTGTTTGGTTGTGTACTTGTAATAGATTGAAAAAGTGCTTTAACGGAAAATATCCTTAGGGATACATTTTTATAAACTTCTAAAGGCTACTTGAGGACAAGTAGGATTCAAGTGGGGAGATATTTGATGACATCAAATAACATCTATTTTATAGCATCATTTATCCCATGTTATTGACCCATTTTGTATATTTATTGCAAAGAATTGTTGCTTAATCGTTTATATTTAAGAATTGTAGTAATTATGGAGTAATTGGTGAAAGATAGCAAAAGGCACGTATTTTGGAGCTTAAATGAAGATATTTTGAAGATTGCTATTCTGAAGACCAATACGTCGTATCCATCAAGGAAGATACGGCGTATCCGTGCCTGCACTCACCAAAGACCACAGAGGAATGAAGATCAATACGCCGTATCCAGAGAAGACCAATACGACATATTGTAAATATAGTATGTGAATATTCTGGAAGATATCAAACTGGTCCTCTCTCCAAGAAAACCTCTAATGCGCTGTATCCAATTTTCTTGGATAGCCGTATCGGAACCGACTCTCCATACAGTATAAATTGAAAACTCAAAAATGAGTTTTAGTGTGTGCTAAATCATATTCTCGATACCTAAACCACAAAAGTCAATTTTTAGAGGAGAAAAAGAGTAGAAGAAGTCTTGCAACGCATTCCAATCCATAGAAGACAAAGTGTAATTTCATATACTTTAGTAATCGTTTAGTTTTTGGTATCATTCGTTAACTCGGTTAGTTTACCTTGGCTAATAATTGCTTCTTGTATTTATTATGACGTTTGAAGGATAATACCTTTGGGTATTACCGTTATTATGAAGATCTGAATGTTTGGTATTGTTTATCTCGATTTCTTGATTTATCGTTGGATGCTTGTTTATATTTATCAATTTATACTTGTTTACGTGCTTTTGTATTATCGACCTATCATTCAACAGGATCTAGTGATACAGACCGAGTAATCTAGATTCTTTCTATGATAGCTACTCTCATATTAGTGATCATAACATCTAGAATTTCATTGGATCTCATTTATTGTCCTGTTAAATTGTGTCCTAGGATAAGCTTCGGGCTTAATTGTAATTGGATATTGCTTTTAGTTTAAGTGAACAAAGTTGACTAGTAGGAGTGAACCTAGATAATTCAATACAAATAACATTTTGATTCCATTAGATAGTTTGGACAAGTTACTATAGTGTTTAATTCGCAGTTTAACGGTAAGTGGGTAAGTTCTTTATGAGCTAGGGTTTGACAAGATCACCATTGCTTTAATCCCTAAGATAGATTATAATCAGCAAATAAGGATCCTTTATGCGGATGCTTTAATTGTGACAGAATTAATGTGTCTAGGTCTTAGGAAGAAGTCCCGCCTAAGTCTTAAGAATGATATGCCACCTCGAGAGAAGAAATCATTGCACTTAATAAACAAACCAACATTCTAATCAGATTAATAATGGTTAATACAGTTTTATATCATAAGGCTCGACCGCTCTTTTATCTTTTGTTAATTAGCTTGCGTGGGTTAAAGTGTCTTGAATTGATTGTAGTCACCAACCAAAACTGTGCCAGTCTCTCAGGCTGAAACCCCCTTTACCTGTTAGAATTAGGATTAGACCAACATAGGATTAGCATAGGTTTGACTTAGATTAGAATTAACTTATATTAGACAACCAAAATTTAAATAAATTGATAGATTTAACCTCGCTTTAAGTGTTTTGAACCTCTATTATCACAAAATCATACCAACGGTCCAGGGTACATTGACCCGTATTAACAGTGTTGTTTTTGGTTAAGTCGGCAAAAACTATATATTAAAAACTTGATATTTCATAAAAATAAACACAATACAACAACTACGATCAGTCGCCCTCCTGGAATTTGGTATCAGATAAATATTAGCTTTAGAGTAGCAACTAAGCTTTTTCATACAACCCATATTTACCTTTATAAACTTGTTACTCCTTAGCTTTAGCGGTGGAGATGTGTATCCTTGCCAAGCTTATGATAGAATACTCGTCACGACCGAGCAATTGAGTGAATTAGTTACATGTTACCACATAGATTAGTTAAGTGATTTGAGTGTTTTCATCTTCCTATTTCGTGAGGTGTTTGGTTGTGTACTTGTAATAGATCAAATAATGCTTAACGGGGGAAAATATCCTTAGGGTACATCTTTTATGCTGTCTAAAGGCTACTTGAGGACAAGTAGGATTCAAGTGGGGGGATATTTGATGACATCAAATAACGTCTATTTTATAGCATCATTTATCCTATGTTATTAACCCATTTTGTATAATTATTGCAAAGAATTGTTACTTAATCGTTTATATTTGAGAATTGCAGTAATTACGGAGTACTTGGTGAATATTAGCAAAAGGCGCACATTCTGGAGCTTAAATGAAGATATTTTGAAGATTAATGATTCTGACAACCAATACGCCGTATCCATCAAGGAAGATACGGCGTATCCGTGCCTGCACTCACCAAAGACAACAAAGGAAAGAAGATCAATACGCCGTATCCAGAAGACCAATACGCTGTATTAGAAATATAGTATGTGAAGATTCTAGAAGATATCAAACGTGGTCCCTACTCCAAGAAATTCTAATACGCCGTATCGAACCGACTTCCAGACTCTATAAATACAAAACTCAAAAATGAGTTTTAAGTGTGCTAAAACATATTCTCGATACCTAAACCATAAAAGTTGATTTTAGAGGAGGAAAAGAGAAGAAGGGGTCTTGCAATGCATTCCAATCCATAGAAGACAACGTGTAATTTCTTATACTTTTGTAATCGTTCAGTTTTTGGTATCATTAATTATGATGTTTGAAGGCTAATACCTTTAGGTATTAGCCATTATTATGAAGATCTGAATGTTTGGTTTTGTTTATAACTCGATTGCTTAATTTATCGTTGAATGCTTGTTTATGTTTATCAATATACTTGTTTACGTGCTTTTGTATGCGACCTATCATTCAACTGGATCTAGTGATACGAACCAAGTAATCTAGATGCCGAGATAGCTCTCCATATAGTAGTTTATACATCTAGAATCATAGGATCACAAGTATTGTCCTTCTAAAATCGTGTTAAGGATACGCTTCTGGCTTAACTAGTTAACGAAAATTGCCTTTGGTTTGTTGAACATGTTGACTAGTAGGTAAATCTAGATAATTCAACAAATAATGTTCCGATTCCATTGGATAGTTGGACAAGTGGACTACTAGAGTATAAACTGCCATTAAGCAGTAAGTGGGTAAAGTCTCTATGAGCTAGGGTTTAACAAGATTATCATTGCTTTAATCCCTAAGATAGATTATAATCAGCAAATAAGGATGCTTTATGCGGATGCTTTAATTGTGACAGAATTAATGTGTCTAGATCTTAGGATGAAGTCCCGCCTAAGTCTAAGAATGATATGCCTCTTCGAGATAAGTAATCATTGCACTGAATAAACAAACCAACTTCTAATCGGATTAATGATGGCTAATACAGTTTTCTATCATAAGGCTCGATCGCTCTTTTATCTTCTGTTAATTTGCTTGCGTGGGTTAAAGTGTCTTGAATTGATTGTAGTCACCAACCAAACCCGTGCCAGTCTCTCAGGCTGAAACCCCCTTTTTACCTGTTAGAATTAGGATTAGAACTAACATAGGATTAGCATAGGTTTGACTTAGATTAGAATTAACTTAGATTAGATAACCAAAATATAAATAAATTGAGAGATTTAACCTCGCTTCAAGTGTTCGACACCCTACTTACCACGAAACTACCACCGACCGGGTACACTACCCGTTAAAGTCTTGTTTTTGGTTATGTCGGTAAAATATAAATTTAAAACTTGAATCATAAAAATATACACCACATAACGACACATCAGACACGTCTACAAAATAACCAGTTAGAAGAAAATGAACCATCTTGAAAGCCAAAGCGTAACAAATGTACGAATAAAAAACCCTAAGCAATATATAATCAACTACCACAAGCTTAAAAGAACCAACACAATGTAAACCACACAAACATATCCCTCAACACTACCTTCCTTATTAACCAAGTTTACCTTGTTTGGTACAAACTAGCATCTATCTCCCACCTCACTTTACAGAGATGGGTGGTACAATCCATTGAATATAAACAAACATAGTTTAAATATAATCCTAACTTTAATTATGTAAACTTGAACCCTTAAACAAGACTCAGTTACATTATATTAAACCTAATAATAATTGCTACTATACCATAACAATTTCCACCTTAGTAGCGGTTGTTAGTGTCTACCGGTATTAATCATTTTCATTTAATGTTGTAACCTCAAATCGGGACCACCTTGTTAACTAGGCAATTTACCTTATTTTATTTCCAAAATTAGGGTTTAGGACTTATCACCTTTATTCTTGTTAATTACAACAGCATTGTCTTCACCATCCTCTTGACCTGACACTCCAATATCGCCCTGTCACACCCCTAAATTGCAGTGGAAGATAGCGAGGCATGACTGACCTATATATGAGTGATGCATTCACAATAAGCTTTATATTTATAAATAAGAATTACCGGTTTAATTAGGAACATTTAGGCAAGTATAACCCTAGTCATGTGTAGTTAGGGATTGGTAAGTTAAGGTCGTCCCACGAGACTTGGTTACACTCGAGTGTCATTTATTTGTTTAAGCAAGTAACAAGGCAGTGGTTATGTTTGTCACGGATCAAACCACCAAAGAAAATAATATGGAAAAGCAATATTAAGCAAGCACACAAGAACATATATTTTTGAACAAATGATCACATAGATATTAGGATGTTTAGTTTGGAAATTATATTATCATTGATAATCCTTTCGACCTATAGAATCAATCATAATAGTTTAGTTTTTTATAAATCATTTATACATAAGTCTCAATCAAGTGGTCATGTCATGAGCCTTATGCCTAAACCAACAACAACAAATAATCCTTTCGACCTATAGACTTTGATGTTAGCGATTGTTACATTCCCTTTACTTGAAAGATGATTAGAACTTCAAAAGACTCCTTTCGACATTAATCTAAGTTAAACCTTTACTTGTTATGTTTATTAATTATCTCGCACAATCGTCACAAAGTACAAGACTAAATCATTTGCCAATTAATGAATTGAAATTAAACACTATTGAGAATCCTTTCGACCTATAGACTCAACAATGACCAACCAAAATAGTAAACAACAACAAGTTCCCTTTTAACCAAATATGATGTTATCATCATAATCTAAACAAACACTAATTAAATCCAAAACATCCCTTTATCACAAGTTTTCATATGAACCAAACAAGTATAACACATCATTCACAAGATTAAAAGGGCACGGGTTGCCTCCCGAGAAGCGCTTAATTATTTATGAGTCATTAGCTAGACTCTTCCCCTGGTTAGGATTCTTTGATGATACGGTTCAAGTGAGAAATTTCACTTTTTAAACGTTAAGGGTATGAGATTTTTGGTAATTACTCCACAAGTGACGGAGATACATTTGGTCCTATTGGTTTCACCAAGTCCTCCATCTTTCTTTTTGACACTTCATTTCCAATGCCACCAAATGATTTTAACTCTTTGTCACCAACGTGTCTCTTGAGTGTACGGGATATGCACGGTGCAATCCTTGAGAAAAGGCGATACAGTTGGTGATTTAGACATGATTGGGTTTGGTTTTGAGATGGTTGGAATAGGTTCAATCTCATCCTCCTCGATGAATAAAACATCACCCTTGTCATTTTTTTCAGATTGAGGGTGGGTTGTAGACAAATTCTTGTCTCGGTTTGGTATTTGTGGTACGAGGAAGGGATTCGGTACGCTCGATTTGCCTCTCAAAATTCCTCTCTAAGTTTTTGATTATCGCTTGGTGGTTCCTTAATCCTCGCATGATTTGACATTCTAATTCAACCACCTGATTCTTCATAACCTCATTGGCTTTCATTTGACTATCCATTAACTATCTCATCATCTCCTCCGTTAAGGGTTCAGGAATTTTGAAATGTCGTGATGGATGTGGCATTCTAATCTGTGGTCGGGAATGAGGATAGTGATGGATTGGGTTATGATTTGGATAGGAGTACGAATTTATGGGTTTTTGGTCGTGATATCCTCTGTGATATCCTTGAACATAACTCGCTTGATGAGGTTCACACATCGGCGTGTCATCCTTCATGTAGTAATCTGAAGCATGGTTGTCTCGATGACCGTCTCGCATCTCTTTGAGCTCTTTCCTAATAATTAAGAATTCGGAATCGATTTTTGTAGCGAGAGCTTAGAATTTCTTCATTAAAATGGCGTGATCGGAGTTGATGTTGCTTCCATCGGCAGAAACAACGGTTTATGGTTTAGGATCATTTTGAGAAATTATTAAGAAATCGAGTTTGAGATGAACCTTGTCCTCTAGGATTTTGAAAACTTTGTTGGGAGTATTATATAGGAAGATTCCTCCGGCGTCGAGAATTCCTTAAGTTGGACCCTCTAAACCATGATAGAATATTTGAATTATCGCTCTTTTGGTTAGACCGTGTCCGTGACAAGTGCGAAGCATTTCTTTCATTCGGAGCTAAGTGTCAATGAAAGTTTCGTGATCGAGTTGGTGAAAGTTATAAATGTCCTTTAGGAGACGTTTAAACTTTGAGGGAGAAAAGTATCGGCTTATAAAAGCTTCTCTTAATTCGTTCTGTTAATACAAATAATGTCTAAAAATGTTATTTATATTTTTTGAACTCTCGATGTTTTGATAATAACAAAATGTAAAAACGTTTACGATAAAAATAAACGTTTATAAATTACTAACCGTAAAATTCT
>BQNB010170721.1:0-13645 GCA_026074375.1 Tanacetum coccineum | reverse complement strand
ACAAGATACTAAAGCATATGTACAAGTAATATAACATCTCATTTGAAATATAAACTCCCTCCAAGCCAAAATACAAAACTACAAATCCTTAAAAGCACAATGTATAAGTCATTAAGCATGACATATAAAATAGCCGTGTTACCTTCATTTTCATTCTAATTTCTTCACCATCACTTGTGTAGAAGCTACTATACTCATTATACAATGTGTAAACTCTAATTATTCTATTCATAAGCCTTCACACACATATTTACACTCAAAACCCTAATTCAAAACCCTAAACCCTAAAACCAAGCTAGATTCTAAACCATGACACGTTTCTTCATTTTTATCCATTGTAAACCTAAACCAACTCTCAAATAAGTTTTAATAACTTAATTTATAACATTATCAATCATTTTCAAACATCATTCCATCATCATTTCATCATTCTACTTCAATTACACAAGAAATAAATCCGAGAAACCCTAAATGTACCTAATTGTGCACTAAATGTAACTTCGACCCGTTTTCTCGTTTCTAACCATCTCATTCTCAAGTAAGCAACCAAGAGTCATTGTAAACCCATAAAATGAGTTTACAAACCATTATCCATTATTATCCATCATTACTTTGACAATATACAAGATTTACAAAGCTAGAAAACCCTAAAAGTATTATATGAGCCCTAATTCCAAGCCACGACTTATTCTTTCAATTTCAATCTATTTTAACTTAAACCAACAATCAAACCTCATTAATAATCCTTTATATAAGTCCAATGATCAGTATTCCATCCTTCCCAATCAATAATATTCGAATTATAAGCAAAGAAAGTCAAGAAAACCCTAAACGAGCCCTAGTTGGACATGTGACCCCATTTCTTCAATTCTAACCTGCTTTAACCCAAACCAATTGCTAATCTTTGCTAATCATTCCTATATCAGACCTTGACTACATATATTAGCTATCCTTAATCAAGTACACATGAAATAAAAGCTTGAAAACTTGTGAAAACCATGCCGAGTCCAAAACAGACCCGCACCCCATTTTTGGCTTCTTTAACCCATTTTAGCCCTAACCATGTGCAAGGCACTTGCATAAACTCCTTCTAGAATCCCTCAAGCAGCTTATTCACCTACTTAGACCATCCCATGGTCAAATATGAGAGCACATGGCCTCTCTTTTGGCTTACTTCAGCCGCGGCAACAAGAAAGGAAACCAACTCATCAAAGCTAGTTCATAGACCTTCCACACTTCATCTTCTAGCTTATACATATCATAACCTAGCTCTTCTATGTGTCAAGATCTTATTATAAGCTTTTCTTGCTCACCACTCTTGAAAATGGGTATAAATAGGGCCCTAACTCCTTCATTCCAATTTGCACCACATCTCTTCTTTCTCAAACCCATAAGGCAGCAATCCTTTGCTCCCATATGATCCTAGGATCATTAAATAAGTTCAAGAAGTGAAGCCCTGAAGAATTGAAGCCTCGGAGTGAAGATACAAGGCGTACGAGTGGAAATACTACCCGAAACGACCCATTTCCACCATTTTTTATCATTGAAGCTCAAACCCAAGTTTTGAATGTTCTACTTCTGCTACTACACCCTTATAATGTTCATATGATCCTAAATATACTCTTGTTAAAATTTCATAACTCAATTCATGCTCATTTTCCATTTTGATCCAAAACCGTACACCCGAAACCCTAATTTCGCGTTTTTCTTAAAACTAAATGTTATAATGATTAAATATTGTTATAATCTATTCTAACATGCTTAACTAGTGTTAATATAATCACTTTATTGATTAATGAAGGAATTTGAACTTAAAACCTACGCGTTTACGTTTTGAAACTCTAATTTAACCCGTTTTACTTCCTAGCTTAACGAATCATTATTTTAAACTTGTGTTGCGTTAAATCTTCATATTTTAGTTTATTATAACTTATAAATGTCTAATGAAATGTTAAAATAAGCTTGCATGGCAATTTGGACATGTTTTGTAATTATAATCCATGCAAGGGGTATATATCATAACTTTCTGAAACTTATAACTAAAGGGGCTGAATATGTCATTTTATCAAAGTTATAACTATAGGGGTCTATTATGTCACTTTTCAAAGTCCAAGGTTTACTTGGTATATCTTTCAAAGTTGAAGGACCAAAGTCGTAAAAATGCAAACTCCAAGGACCTATTTGCAATTTTCCAAACCCTAGGGTCTAAAATGTAACATTTTGAAAAAGTATAAAAACACATTCAAAACATTACCAGACATAACTTTAATTAACGCTTGACGTGCTTAACATTTCCAGATATTGAATAAAACGCTTAAAACCAATCATCCGGAAGCTATATTGTACCACAATACTAGGGAGCTTCATATTAAGAGGTTTCATCTTGGTATTACGTTCTGACTGAGTTGTTGGGTTTACGATTTAAAGTGCCCTAGCTCCTCAAACGTTTACTGAATGACTTCTGAATTATGATGGCCCGAACAGTGATACAATAATTCCAAACTCTTCAATCAAACTCATAACTCTTAAACCAAAGTTCTAAAGTACAATCTTCCTAAGACTTGACATATTCTACTCAGGTTGTGTGACGTGGCTGTTTACTATCATTTTACTATATCAACCTTCCCCGGTTAAGATTGTGATAAGGTCGTCAGCTTTCATTTCAGAATAATTATTACATCTACCTATCAGGTGAAGTTCATAACCTCGCCTTTACTTATTTTACATGTTTTATAAACCCGCGAGGGGGATACATGCTTGTTACAAACTCTTTTACATACTCATTTATCTTATAACAATGTGATTACTTTTCAAAGACTTAGTGAATTCATAGCCTCGCATTTCAATCTTTTCATAAACCCGTGAGGGGGATACCTGCTATAAATTACGAATACAAGTTACATGCTATTCTGACATATCATTACAATTGCTGTCTAAGTTATCTATCCTACAAGTCGTTAAATTTGACTTCAAGTCGTTAAATTGACTGTGGATATTAATGTGTTAATATTACAAATCCTACAAGTCGTTAAATTTGACTTCAAGTCGTTAAATTGACTTTGGATATTAAATGTGTTAGTTTCATAAATCCTACAAGTCGTTAAATTTGACTTCAAGTCATTAAATTGACTTTGGATATTAATGTTAGTGTAATAAATCCTACAAGTCGTTAAATTTGACTTCAAGTCGTTAAATTGACTTTGGATATTCATATGTTGATATTATGAGCTCCTCAAGTTGTTAAATTGACTTTGGATGATAATGTGTTGGTGACATGAGAACAAGACCAATCAGACCAAACAAGGCCATAACGGGATAATACATTGTTACTATGATTCGGGTATATAATAACATGACCCAAGAACATAACCATACCATTTTCATAATAATTGTGTTGTACAATTATTATACTATGACTTGTATTCAAACTATTTATATCAAACCTATGAATTTCACTCAACCATTGTGTTGACTTTTTAGCATGTCTATCTCAGGTAATTGAGCAAGTTGCGGCACGGAGTGGCATGGACTCGAAGATGGCTGAACTGTTATCATTCAAACATAATGTTTTAGATTTTGGGACCTGCATTTTGTAAAAACTCTTATTATAATGAATGATAACTAAATTTTTCCAACAACGTCTCTTTTAAAGTTGTTTTCTATGATTATGATTGTTGTATCCATGAAGTAATACCCCAGATTATCTTTCGCTGCTATATTGTAAAAATGGGGGTGTTACAGTAGATGTCTATCCCAGCCCTTTCCAAAATCCATCACACATACACACAGCATGTCTTTCAATGTTTGAATGGTCCTTTCACTTTGACCATCAGTTTGTGGATGATAAGCTGTACTCATATCCAGTCGAGTACCTAGAATTTTATGAAGTGTCTGCCATAAGTGAGATGTGAATCTATTATCTCGATCTGAGATGATCGAAACTGGCACTCCATGTCTCGAGACAACTTCCTTTAAGTATTGTCTCGTCAGCTTCTCCATTGAAACTGTTTCCTTCATGGGCAGAAAATGAGCAGATTTGGTAAGGCGGTCAACGATTACCCAAATCGTGTCTTGACCAATCGACGTCTTTGGCAATTTAGTAACGAAGTCCATTGTAATATTTTCCCATTTCTACTGGGGAATCTCAGGTTGTACCAATAAACCAGACAGTTTTTGACATTCAGCCTTAACCTTGGCACACATTAGACACTTACTGACATAGGTGGCGATTTCTGCCTTCATGTTGGGCCACCAGTACAGCTTTTTCAAATCATGGTACATCTTATCTGATCCAGGATGAATGGAATACTTTGACTTATGCGACTCGTGCATAATCAAAGATCTCAAGTCACCAAAACACGGTATCCAAATCCTATTTTTCAAACATAACATTTTGTCAGAACGAGGTTTAAGTTTCTTGATCATACCACATAAGTCTTCAGTTTTGAAATTCTATTCTTTCCTCGCCTCAGCTTGAGCGTTCAAAGTTTGCACGGGAAGATTCAAACTAATAGTCATAACTAAGGCTCGAACTCGTGGTGGCTTAATCCTTTCCTTTCGGCTCAATGAATCCGCCACCATGTTCGCCTTTCTGGATGGTAACGTATCTCATAGTCGTAATCACTCAATAGTTCCAACGATCAACGTTGTCTCATGTTCAGCTCCTTCTGATCAAGAATATGTTCAGCTCTTGTGATCAGTGAACATGACGCACTTCGTGTCGTACAGATAATGTCTCCACATTTTGAGAGCAAACACTACAGCTCCTAATTCTAAGTCATGTGTCGTGTAGTTCTTCTCATGAATCTTGAGTTGTCGGGATGCGTAGGCTATGACCTTCTCTCTTTGCATCAAAACCGCGCCCAACCCTTTGTGCGAAGCATTGTAGTAGACCACAAAGTTCTCACTACCTTTAGGTAAAGCCAAAATCAGCGCACTACATAGTTTCTGTTTCAACATCTAAAAAGCAGCTTCCTCCTTTTCTCCCCAATCAAACTTCATGCTTTTCTAAGTCAGTTTCGTCATAGGTTTAGCAATCTTTGAGAAACCTTCAATAAATTGTCGGTAATAACCGGCTAGACCTAAGAATTAACGAGTTTCAGTTAGAGTCTTGGGCGATGCCCAATCCTTGATTGACTCAAATTTAGCAGGATCAACGTGAATGCCTTCGCTATCAATCACGTGACCGAGAAATTGTACTTTTAGAAGCAAAAAATCACACTTTGAAAACTTGGCGTACAACTCCTCCTTCTTAAGCAATTCCAAGATTAACTTAAGGTGTTCTTCGTGTTCTTTCTTGCTTTTAGAGTAGATCAGAATATCATCAATGAAAACGATCAAGAATTTATCCAAATACGGTTTGCACACCCGATTCATCATATCCATGAATACCGTTGGTGCGTTAGTCAATCCAAAAGGCATTACTTGGAACTCGTAGTGACCATAGCGAGTCCTAAACGCCGTCTTTGGAATGTCTTCCTCACAAACTCTGAGTTGGTGATAACCAGACCTCAAGTTGATCTTCGAGTAAACACTCGATCCTTGTAGTTGATCAAATAAATCGTCGATTCTCAGAAGTGGGTATCGGTTCTTTACAGTAAGTTTGTTTAGTTCCCGATAGTAGATATACATCTAAAAATATCCGTCTTTCTTCTTGACAAACAAAACCGGAGCTCCCCATAGCGAGGAACTGGGTCTTATAAATCCTTTGTCAGAAAGTTCTTGCAACTGAGCGGATAACTCTTGCATCTCAGACGGAGCTACTCTATACGGGGAACGTGTCATAGGTGCAGCACCAGGGACTAAGTCGATTTGAAATTCGACTTGTCAAGTCGGTGGAAGCCCTGGCAAATCCTCGGGAAAAACTTCTAAAAAATCCCATATGATTGGCACCTCTTCAAGTTGCTTTTCTTCCAACTTGTCTTCAGTTTTCTTCTCCTTGACTTGTGCCAGAAAGACATGGCATCCCTTTTGAATATACTTCTGGGTCTTGGTGCACGAGATAATGCTCAATCTTGAATTTCTCGCACCATCGCTTCTATTTCCTTGCATTGTCAACACCTCATCTCCCTAAGGAATTCGGACAATCTTCTCGTCACAAACGGTCACATCATGATATTTTGACAACCAATCCATATTGATGAAGATGTCGAAACTACCAAGTTCTACGGGCATTAAGTCTACGTGAAACGGGTGGTTTAGAAAATTTAGGGTAAATGATGGTATCGGTTACTATTATCTTTCCGCTACATAATTCAATAGTGTACTTAACGTTTAAAGCAGTTGAAACGATATCACTTAGAGGGCTAAACTCAGCGGATGTGAGGCTTCTATCAGATAGGTTCTATGTACTTGCAATAATTGCGTCCTTTGCTTTAACTTTTTTTTTTTTTTTTTTTTTTTTTTTTTTATCTTCTTTTTTTTTTTATTTCTTTTTTTCTTTCTCTTTTTTTTTTTTCTTTTTTTTTTTTTTTTTTCTTTTTTTTTTTTTTTTTTTTTTGTCCTTTTTTTTTTTTTTTTTTTTTTTTTTTTTTTTTTTTTTTTTTTTTTTTTTTTTTTTTTTTATTTTTTTTTTTTTTATTTTTTTTTTTTTTTTAGGTCCATTAGAAGTTTTGTCGGTACAAGAATCTCATAATCTTAAAATCTTAACTCACTAAAAGATAAGTCCATTGAATGAAATCTCCTATCTTTCTTGGTTATAATCCAATTAGAAGGATGAGTTCATCCCGTTCTAAAATCTTACAATCCCTAATTATCATGGCTACATGGAGCGCGATTCGGTCTATCGGCTAGGGTATGGTGTTTCTATATGATAAGGTTGAGAAAAATCTACTTAATTACGGCGCTTACGAATGCGAATACACATTCCAAACATAACTCATGAATACGCACGCGAAATATCAGTAAAACATGAATAAAACCTCGCTGAAAATATAGAGAAGAGAAAAGAAGATAGAAATAAAGAGTGAAGATATTTTGACAAAATTTTAAGGTGACTATTCTCAGCATAGCAAGGTCCTCCTTAATTATACATAGGTGATCAGGCTATGTATAATTTAGGGACTAACGATAAAATGCTCATTTCGTCAAACTAGTGTTATGTTTAGAAATCTATATGGTATCAACGGTATAGTTTATAAGGTAGCAAAACAATTCGCAAAAACGAAAACAAGGTAGTTTATATGACGACTCAAGATATTTTGTAAGATAGCGAAAAATAGTTTATGAGGTGCTGGCAAAATAGTTTACGAGAAAATCATGTGACGATTTATAATGTAATAATAAGAGATTTATAATATGGTAACAAATAGTTCATGAGTTGGCAATAAAATGGTTTATAAATGACAATGAAATAGTTTACAAAGTGACTGTAAGGTAGTTTATAATATGGTGGTAAAAGAGTTTATAAACGACAGCAGAATAGGTTATTGGGTGAAAACAAATTAGTTTATAAAATGGTAGTTTAATAGTTCATGAGATGAGACTAGGATAATTTATAATACGATGGCAAATGGTTTATAGAACATTAGTAAAATAGTTTATAAGGTGATATCAAAATGGTTTATAAGCTGTAGGCAAAGCGGGTCTATAGACCGGTGGCAAAATAGTTTATAAAATGACAGCAACTCTGTTTATGAGACGATACTAAAATAGTTTATACGATAACATCCAAATAGTTTATACTAGTAAACGGTTTAATAAATATTAGTAAAATGGTTCATAAGACGGTAACAAATTCGAGGAGTAGCTTACATAAATTACTAGAGAATTAAAGTGTAACTGATGGAATCGTCATGACACAAAATGAACAAAGGGTTTAATAAAACATCCACACAATACACGAAATTCATAGGGAAGCACTAGTGCAAATACTTTAAGGGTTATGGTCCAAGTCTACTTAGGTTTCACCAGACAAAGTAGGAAATCTCCCCTTAAGTATCAGCATTATCTTTGACGACGTTAAAGTTCCCGTGAGCTTTTACCTTCTAAATCTGTTTCACACTGTTCAACTTTAGATAATCACTCTTGTAATGTCCTAGCTTTCCACACTCATAACAAGTAATCTCATGTTTGCTTAATTGACACTAGGAGCCTCTAAGTCGTTATCAAAACGGATGTCCTACTATCTTTAGTCACATGGTTAACTTTCTTACAGTTTCCGCATTTCATAGTACACGGCCCAATATGATGCAACTTACACTTGTTGTAGAAAGGTAACTTTCCTACATATCCATTTATGTTATTTGGTCTAGTAGTGTAGCTCTCACGACCTCTTCTCATTTGTTTTGTTGTTGGCATTCCTTGCCACCTTGGCTTCCTAACGTACGACATGATCCATCGAGTCGCAAGCCATGCGGATTTTTTGCCTCATAGATAACAATAGCTTCAATAGCATTAACAATTCGTTGGGTTACAGTATGCTCGTCTAGCGGAAACATCCTTGTCTTCATTGTTGTTATTTTCTTCAAAATCGAACTAAAGTAAAGAAAAGTAAATAAGTCGGAATTTCAAAAGTCGTGTTTCCAAAAATGAAATGTTACGAAGTGACGAGTTAAAGTGTGTTCGAATTTGATCGGTATGTTTCTACAAATTATGAGAAGTACGAAAGATTGAGACGTTACGAGGTGTCGTCGGTGTTTCTACAGTGTGGGGCGATTGTTCAAACACAGCTTCGGAATCGGACTAGTAAGATAATCAGTGGGGGCGGCAGACTGTGACAAAGTTTCAAAGGTTTTGTAAAAACCGTGTTATGAAGTCATGAAAATGTTTTAAGGGGGACCATCGTATAACTCACGATTTTTTTGAAATAAACCAGACCATTGTTTCACTCAAAATGTCTTAGAAATACACGAGACCATTGTTTCACTCACAATGTCTTAGAAATACACGAGACCATTATTTCACTCACAATGTCTTAGAAATACACGAGACCATTGTTTCACTCAAAATGTCTTAGAAAAAGTTCTATTATTTATATAAATAAATTTTATATAAAACCAACGGGAAAATCTACGTAAGGCAAAATAAACGTAGAGTAAACGTAAATGCACATATAGGCAAAGATAAGGCATGTATAGATAAGGATTAAAATCACGTAAGGATCACGTACTGGTTATAGACCAGACCTAGTATATACTACCTGGTTCTCTATAACCTTGGCTCTAGATACCAATCTGTCACACCCCGAAATTGGGTCCCGTCGAACTAGTATCCGGGGGCGTGAACATCAAGAATATCACAAGTGCAAATTATAAAGAACGACCACTAAAAGTGACGTTTTGAAAATCATACTCGTTACATTGACAAAATAATAAGTTTTATACATTATCCCAAAAGAAATTTAAAGTTTGCGGAAGCGGAATATAAGTTTGTTAAATAGTCAACGAGCATGAAATAAGAGAAATCTTGAAACAGGGCACACGTATAGCACGTAGACTCCATAGAACACCTTGAGAGAATATCCAAATTAAGCACCTGAAAACATTGCTTAAAACATCAACAACAGTTGGTGAATTCATAGGTTTAATTTAAACGTAAGCGTGGACCACAAGATTTAAAAACGTATGAACTGATGTAACACATACAACTTCACAAAAGTATTTATGTTACACTAAGCTCATGACACCGAGGCTCAATACGTATGTAGTATTATAAACGTAAGTTTTCCCTAACAGGTGTCCCAAACCAAAGACCACCTAACGACATCCGACCTGATATACGTCCGTTTGTCGGTACCCCCGATTCAAGTAAGCGCTACTTACCCGGATGGGGGTTATTAGCCCCAATAGATCTATTTATAACACTCGCGCTCACTTAACCACTATGGTCGGTTAAGAAATTAACAGTTCATGATATTTCGGGCAATAGTGGTTTGTACGCTACTTAGGCAACACGTCAACAAGAAAGAATAACACAAAGTACTTGTGTCCAATTTCAAAAGCAAACAACGTTCTCACCCTGACGAAATAAAGTGATTGTAAAACAGTAAAAATATAGGGCTATGAACTCACCTTAAGTAGTGGTGAGCAAAGGTAAAGTCAACGGATGAAGCACGAAAATCAAGAAGTCCTAACGGCGACCTAAGCAAATGACACGCCTTAGGAAATGAATATATATATATATATAACGAACGACAAAAATTATTTATAGAACTCATGGGATCTCCGTGTGTTTGTGTCTTAGTTCCGTTAATAAAAACGTGACTCTACGAAGAAAATATATTTTTAGTTTATTTACGACATTTCGATGAAAACTTTCTATTTCTGGAAACTTTCTAATTTTGGAAAGTCACTATCTTAGGAAATTTTGAAATCTCCGGGCGTTAATACCGTCCTCTAATGTTTGTTAAGTCCAATCCTACAACGAAACGCACTAAGCAAGACCTAAACGCCATCCTCCTATTTTTAATCCATTAGTGTATTTATCTAAAGACCTTTGTTACCCATAAAGATTCAAGCCTAAAACACACGATTTGGAGGTCGGGGAGGATTAAAGAGAAAGTAAGTAATATTATTGAATTGTAGAGAGAGAAAGGGAAGAGTGTGTGTTTCTAGAGAGAATGAGGAGAAACACACACTTAAGATGTTACATTATGAATCCCCACCCCTCCTTGGAAGTAATAAGGGGATATATATAGCCCCTGTGTCATCTAACTATGCTAACTTGACGTTTCTAGTCCTTATTCGACATGGCTATAATAAACTAATGTAATTCCGTATAAGTAGACATATTTTGAGGCTAACAATCTTCTCCCAATATGTGGACATACGGAATTACTTACAATGTTCCTATCAAGTACAATTACAAACAAAATAAAGTCTTTCATAGTGCTTCCAATTCTGACGATGACATTTGTGTCTTCCTGTCTTGATACTTGTACTCCAGCTTGGATCTTTTGTGTCTTACTTGTTTTGGAACCATTGTAGTAAGCATGAGTTGGATTAACTTCCCCCCAATTCATGCAGCATGTATTGACAAGCTTTCTTCATAGACTCCTTTTTGGTGAAGTTTCTGAATCAGCTTCCCCCCAAACCAACATCCGTATCTTGAGCAGATTTTGAAACTTTGATGTAGCTTGAACGATCTTCTAACATTGACATTTAAAGTGCACAGCGGAATTTTGTAGAAGAATCAGCCAACCACACCAACTAATGTTGCTTCTATATTGTATCATGACATTTGGTCTTGGTGAATATCTGTTCGGGGGTACATGCGAGAAATCAGCAACAAATCTTCTCACGTATGTAAAATACTTCACACAAACCATACTAAGTAAAGTAGTATACACTACTTCCCCTGGAAGTTGGCCTGATTACATCAAAGTATCAAAGTACACGTATTCCCCCATGATGGTTTCGAACTCTCGGAAGCATCATTGACGTGTACGCAACCTAAAACATACGATCCGGAGGTCGGGGAGGATTAAAGAGAAAGTAAGCCATATTATTGAATTGTAGAGAGAGAAAGGGAAGAGTGTGTGTTTCTAGAGAGAAGGAGGAGAAACACACACTTGAGATGTTACATTATGAATCCTCACCCCTCCTTGGAAGTAAGGAGGGGATATATATAGCCCTTGTGTCATCTAACTATGCTAACTTGACATTTCTAGTCCTTATTCGATACGGCTATAATAAACTAATGTAATTCCATATAAGTCGACATATTTTGAGGCTAACAACCTTCGATTTTTATAAAGTCCAAATGTTTTCGAAAAATAGTTTTTGAAAAGTTATTAACGCGTCATAACCATTTAATGAAGATACTATAGCTTTTGCTAATGTTTTCAAAGCTCAATCGGACTCGAAAACGCCTAAAAACTCATTTTTAACTTCCAATCAGCACCATACCTTTAACTTTCTCCGAAAAAACTTTGCCTAACTTTGACTCAGATTATCTCTCTCGTCTTGCACTTTTAAGCTTAAAAATATCGCGATACTGTTAGTAAAACATCGCTTCGGACAACATTCGTGTTTTACACGAAAGCAAAAAATAGACTAGAAAAGGGTTAAATTACCCGATTTTGATTCTGCACAGAAAGTCAAAATGACAGCTTTTGCCGAAAACATCTCCAACTTCATTTGGCCGTAACTCCTTCGCTATAAGGCCTATATTGACGTTCCTTATATGAAAAACTATCTACTCGAAACGAGCTATCTTAAAGTTGCTTTCTTTATTGTTCAAAACGCTTTTTAGTCGCTTAAAACCTACACGCAAAGTTCGGACAGCAACTCATAAATCCGCAAACACTTCCAAAACCAAACCACAACTTCTCATAGTGCCTAGTCTAGCCTATCTCCATTCACAACTACTTTCCAACAACAAAACCACCTAGAATATTCTCTTAATCCTATCGCCACACTTCTAAGATCATTCAAACCTAACTAGTATATCAAAAACATGCTTTTTAAATATAAAGTTTCCACCTTTTTCAATATTTCACAAAATTATTTTATTAGTTTTCATAAAAACGACACAAACACTTGGGTAACCATACCCATATGCCACGCACGAATGAAACAAAGAAAAAGGAGAAGATGGGTTCAAGGATTTACTTACAATCGATACGGATGAGATAGAAAAACACAAACTTGACAAAGATGCTTGAAAAACTTGAAAACCTGAATATCACCAACAAAAGAACCCAAATATCACCAACAAAAGTACCCGAATAATCCTTGAATTAACCCACGATCAAAACCGTCTTCAATCCTAGAATAAAGGAGCAACAAACACCAAAAGGGGGTGTTTGTTTGGCCAACACGCAAGAGAGGGAGGGAGAGGAGAGGAAATTTTTTATCTTGTGTGTGTTTGTAGTGAGAGAAAGTGAAATGAAAATAAATGAATAGATAAGGATAAAGAGGAAGTTATTTGGCTAGATACATTGAATCAAGACTTGAACATAGATCCTTATAAGAATCCTAGGAGAATAAGCATCCAAGGAGACCAACTAGCTAAAAATGGGGAGCTATGTTGGCTAGGGGGAAGGACGAACAACATAGGGACCAAGGGGGGTTCATTTTGGTTATTTTGAATTCTGAATCATGCAAGGTGGTATCCAAGGTGTTTTAGATATTTTGGAAAACACTTGATATTTTTCTGACAACGATTACGGTATACGCAAAAACTGAAAACACGCGACAACTTAAAAGAAAACTACGAAAATTTAAATATTCATTCAAAAGGTAAAAACGCGGCATTTGCCAAAAGACTACATTGAATAGCAAGCCGGTACGCGTCCGGTAACGATTCTCAGATATACGCCAGAAACCTCTCGGTTAAAGGTCAAATCAACACGTAATTAAATAAAGTCAAACTACTGCACGAAAAAGTCAAAGATGATGACCTGGAAATTTACGGGGTGTGACATCCTTCCCCCGTTAAAAGAGCTTTGTCCTCAAAGCTTAAGCCGTAGCATTTGACGTAGACGCGGGGTTAGCGAAGAGATGAGGATACTTTTTCTGCATTTGGTCCTCGCGTTCCCATGTAAACTCAGGACCTCTTTTCGAGTTCCAACGAACCTTAACGATAGGAATACGACTCTGCTTCAAACGTTTGACTTCACGATCCATGATCTCAACCGGTTCCTCGATAAAGTGAAGCTTGTCATCGATTTGAATTTCATCTAGAGGAATAACAAGCGATTCAT
>BQNB010170719.1:0-10835 GCA_026074375.1 Tanacetum coccineum | reverse complement strand
TGAAAGAAGTTAGCATTGAGTTTGATCATAATTTAGATGGAAGGCCAAAGGTGACGCTGACCAATCCTGACATATTTTATTGCTCATTATGTTTCATGCCATTGTGCAGGCCCGTCTTCCAGGTATCACGTCTCTCTTTATCGTGTTTGTATTTAGAAAATTGGCAACTGAATTGTTTCCATCCAATAACTGATGTGTTATGATCTACTTGTGCATATCTTTAGGCTTTATTCGATGCGTGCTGTGTTTACTAGCTAAATTTGTCATGGATATTTGTGCTGTGATTATGCAATTTTATTTTTGAACAACAGCGCTATGTAACAGTCACTTTTACCAAAAGATTGGGTATACGCATGCACTGCAGCCATTTAGAAGCTTCATTTGTGCTCTACTTATGAGCATTCGAGAATTGTCTTACAGGTTTATCAAAGGTAAACATATATTTGACAGTCGGTTTATTGTATTGCAGTGTGAAAAAGGGCATCTATCATGCTTCACGTGCTGCTCAAAGATGAAGAAAGTATGTCCTTTTTGCTACACATCGACTGGTTGTTATAACTATAACCATTGCAAAGGTCTTGAGAACATCTTCAAATCAGTCATCGTGCCATGCAAAAATAATGGTTGTAACATAGCAATGCTATTGAGATATCAGAATGAACATGAACAAGTGTGTCCACATGCCACATGCTTTTGCCCTTACCCATCATGCCCATTTACTGGTTCTCACGAGAATCTGTACCTTCACTTTGGCCTCAAACATGAGGCTGACATCACCCGATTCACCTACGGCACCACCTTTTCTCTTTGTGTGGGCATAAATCAGGAGTACTTGTTTCTTCAAGAAGAACAAGCAAGTGTCATCTTTATCCTTAATCATCAAGTTCAGTTACATGAACGGGTTATCTATATTGAGTGTGTTGGTACAACGATCTTGTGGAGTGAATTTGTATGTCAACTAACTGCTAAAAGCATGGAAACATCTCAGACGTTGAAATGTGAATGTGTACCAGAGATATTTGCAAAGTGGTCTAAACATAATATGCCTTTACATGAGGATTATTACCTAGCTGTCCCGTCAGAGTTTGCTGGTTACAATGGACTTCTCTCTCTATCTGTTTGCATAACCAAATGTATCTAACGATGTTCATCTTTTGAAGCATTTAAAGAAAGACAAGGAACAACTGCTAATTCGTTATTACTTAATTAATTTTATGTTTCACTTTTGTTGAAATCAGCAAGTATGTATGTGCTAAAATTTATTTATTCGATAGCTAAAGGTTGCTGGAAAAGTAATTTTGTTATCTGTTTTGGATATTTGTTAATCAGATGGTTTAACCAAATTACGATAATCGTAGGTGTAAAATGAAACTGACATTAAGTATGAAATCCAAATGGAAATTTTAAAAATTTGCTAATAGTTTGTCTCTTTTTGAGGACTTGAGTTGATTCTATTGTTCATATCAAACTGATGATATGCATCAGAGGTGCAAGTTGGGATCAAGATTCGAAAATACTGCCACAAACAAGGATTATGGCTAATAATAAGGCACATACATGGAAGAAAAAGATGTTTCTTACTAGCTTCTTAAGAAAGAAAAGGAATTCTCGCAACAATTACGTGTAGCAGCACATGAGGTCATTAACGATATGAAAAAAACATCATAGACGTGTTCATCAAAATACAAGCAAAATCCACAAATTCCGATCAAGTTTCAGAAACTCTAACTGAGAACTACTTCACCCTCTAGTCCCTTGTCCCATGATTTCGTAAAAAGCCTTCGTTTCATCTGCAAAATAGATAACCGGGATGGTTTGGTAAGAAAGAAAAACATTGAAAAGGTCAAATATTTGATCAACTGAATTACAAACCTGGAAGCTCCATCCACCGGTTTATCATTTTTAGACGAATAGCTTGTGATGCAAGTCCTGAGAACTCTTTTCCATTTCCTAGAATCAAAATGTAAAGCCATTAGATTTCAAGATTCTAGTTCCACTTTAAAATTGTTCGACAAAAATAAAAAGGGCTAATGACTTAAAAAGTCATCTAACTTGTCCATTTTTACCGTTCTTTTTTTTTTCCTATTAAATCACTAAATGTACGAAATCACAAGGTTTAGTGATTTAATAGGAAAAAAAAGATGACTACACAAAACGGTAAAAATAGACAAGTTATACGACTTTTTAAGTCATTAGCCCAAATAAAAAACCATGAAAACACCTCTTTCATTGACTGAAAAGTATCTGAATCCATTGGATTCAGTAAACGTACTAGTAACCCAAAATAACAAGTGTTGTAACCATTTTAGCTTAAAGGTAGTAGCAGTACTCTTTTTTCATCTTCTATCCATGTTTACTTGTTTTTATTTTTTATTTGCAGCCCCCGCATTGCGACCCGTTGACACCCCTACTTGAATGCTCGAGGATCGTGTATATTGACCAGTCGATTGCCGAGGATGCGCAGGTGATAAAGGAGCTGAACCAGGGTTTCTCTGATTTAACTCAGGTTTGTAATGAGATGGGAGCTTCCATTGAGGAGCTGCAAAAGCTGAAGTTTTCGGCGAATGCCGTGTGGATTGCTCTTTTCTTGAACGACATTTAAAGATGGGATTTGGAGAAAGCCATGCGCCTGTTGATAATGATTACGCAACTCCATCTTAAGATATCTGAAAAAGTGTCGTTTCTTAGGAAGCTCACGGGTTTTTTGTGGTTTTCGGGTTTGTTTGGTAGCTTTTTTAGGTTTGGTTAGTTTAGTTTTTTGTTGAATATAATGTACAGGAAGGTTTATGTAGCTTGATTGTCAATGAATGATATATCAAAGTACTAATTTCTTGCTGTTTATTTTTTTTTCCGATTCCACTGTATTTTTAGTGGCGTTTGAACTGACCTAGGCTGTCAAAGCCAGCATAAAATGAACCTTAAGACGCACACCTAAAAACGAAGTAGGCTGAGACTAATTCACGGACATAAAAACGCCCGAGTTTCCTTTTTAAAACTGTTGCTCGCACTTACGGTACAACCCATGAACCTTGAATTGCATTTGCAAGATATATATTCAAAGGGTATATTAGTAAGGGTATTAGCAAAATAGTTTGTTAGTATTCAAATTGTTAATAAACAAAGATTTCCACCTGTCTGGATCTTCAGCCTCTCCATGTCTCGATCTTCGAGGCGGTATTTGCATATTGCATGCTGCGGACTGAGGTCATAGTTTTTCCTGTATTTTTTTCATATTCACCTGCGAATAGCCAAATTATGCGGCGCAAATCGTTGATAAAAATCAATAAATCGAAGTTCGATTCTAATGCATGTTACTTGCTCATCTCGGGATTGATTGGCTTCTGGGATGTTCGGATTGAAGTAGTAGCACGTGGCCGGTGAGGCGTGTTGTCCAATTATATATATGTGGATTATGTAATTAATAAAAAAACGAAACGTCTAAGCTTGAGGATGTGGGGTTGAGAAAGTCCGTCTGACCAACAGATCCACTGCAACTTTCCTTAACTTAGCCCGGCATGGTGTCCTAACAGTAGCTGAAGGAGTAACACCAATGTAGTTAAATGTAACAACAGGCGCGCTACATGTTGTAGCCACGTAATCTTCTGTTGTTGCTTAGTTTTGTAATGGATTAGCAATGTCGACTTGAGTTCGTAATAAGTTAGTGTTACACTTATTAAAAGAAATTTAAATTTGTTTTAATAAGTTATGGTCAAAGTTAGACTTTTTCTAGCACACCTTTAGCCACCACTTGTAGTTGTTAAAGGTTAAACGTGTAGTCGCTAAAAGTTTTGATCATGAACTAGAACACAAGACTTTTCAATCTGAGAAATATACCACTTTGTGAAACTATAATTTATGACATAATTTGTTGATGACTTAACCTAGAAAGTTCGACTTTGGCTAAAGGAAGTGTTAATTTTTTTTTTAAGAACGGCATGTTAGTTGTTAGTGGTTCGGATCCAAGAGTGACGTCCAATTGGGCAATATGCTATACCCTGAACCCGCCTTTACTTCCTCATATTCCGCCTGAAGGGGTAAAAGTTCCGGGTGGGACTCGAACTCGAGACCTCCCCTAGCCAAACATCCCCTCCTCAAGCCCCTAAGGAATCTTGGTGGCCAACTGAGCTAGCGCAGTTGGCTAAAGGAAGTGTTATTGATAATACTCTTTGGTAGGGCAATTGGAAAGATCAACATAATATTAAATCAAGGGAACAAATAAAACATGTTAAATATTTATGTTAATTTTGAAAGGCCAACAAAATCGCATTAGAAAAGAAGATCAAACAAGCAGCAGACTCGTAACTACAATGCCCACAAACACGAGATTCTTCCAGATGCAATATAACGTGGTCCAGATCACAGCCTAACCCCACCACTTCCGCTCTATCCCTTCAATGCACTGGTGTTCATGTTTACTGTGATCACGCAAAGGCATTCTCAATTTACAACCACGCTTAGCATTTTTGCATGGTATGATGGCTGAATCAATGATGTTCTCAAGACCTCTACTATGGTTATAGCCATAACAACCAATCGATGTGTAGCATAAAGGACATAATTTCTTCATCTCGGAGCAGCACGAAGAGCATGATAGATGCCCTTTCTCACACTGCAATACAATAAACTGACTATAAAATACATGTTTCTTTTGATAGACGTGTCACGCAAATCTCAACTACATATAAGTTGAGCAGAAAATAAGCCTCTATAATGTTGCAATGCTTGCTTTTACCTAACTCGTAAGTTATTATTTCAGTAAGCATGTATTCAGCCAGAAAATAGGAGGGCTATTTTCCTATTTGCGTGAGACTATTAAAAACAATGCCATTTCACTTGATGTTTTTTATAACCCAAAGAAAACATACAAACTAGTTTGTTGGTAAAAGGGCTTACCTTAAATGTAACAAGCCAACTTTTCCTATTTAATGAATTGGGTAATACGGCATGCACAAATACCATTGGAAGTAATATAAGAATGATGGGGACAGTTTGTTAAAGATGATAATGGATGGAGTCAAACTACGATTAATGAGTCCAAAAGTAAAAAACTCTGAGGAAAGCAGCAGAGGAATGGGGAGTGATAAGTACTAATGTTTCTATGAATTAGTTTCACCACTAAGATGCTGAGATGGAAGATGGGTGTTTGGACTAGCAAATAGTGATGCCCTCCTGTGTAATACGTAGATATTTTGGCCTAGACTGTGAGGATGACGTACACTTCTTAATAGCTTTTCTCTGAGTGGGAAATGTAGATTAAGATGATGCCCTTTTGTGTAAATGTCCTTTGACAATTTGTGAGGTTTGGAGTGCTACAAGCTGTCATTGGTCTCTTACATTTATAGGGAAATGTAGTCGTAATCCAACAGCTAGCTTATGGTGAAGTATTGGGAAATAATTGTATTCATTGGTGTTTGTTTTTTGTTTGAATATTGATGGCTTGTTTGGTTTGGTAGTGTCTTGTAAACCATTCAAACAAGGCCATTTTGTAAAGTGTCATACGTTCTGTGATTAATATATACTTCACCATTTCATAAAAACAAGCCAACTTTCCCCAATTTTTCTATTAATTCCCTAATGTTTCTTTTTCAAATGGTTTAGAATTCAGATCCTAAAGTTTATACTAATTATTCAAAAAGGATAACATGAGCAGATTTATTATGTTCACAGTTTATCGATCAAGTTTATTTGTGTTATTGGAAATCCACCCATTTTATCTTTCAATATAAAGTCTGCCAAACTCATACATTAACTTACGATCAGAAACAAACTACATATGGACTACCTTGGTATGCATTGGCAAGTGGTTAAGTATTGGAGTAACTGTAATCTAAGATTTCTTTGTCTAACAAGGTATTACAAATATTTCATTAAATTAAGGCCTGCGGACATCAATTATTGGTTGAAAACAATTTAATTCTAAACACAAACATGATAAAGGAAGATGTAATACCTGGATGACAGGGCTGCACAATGGCTTGAAACATGTTGAACAATAAAACATGTCGAGATTGGTCAGCATCACCTTTAGTCTTCCTTCTAAATTAGGAATATACTCAATCCTAACCTTTTCCATCTCCTCCGCAAACTCAGATGAGATAACTTTCTTCTTTACACAGACAGATAGAGACAAATCCCGCCGTAATCTGCAAACTCAGATGGTACTGTTAGGTTACACTTTCTTGGAGTATCTTTTGACCATTCTGTGTATATCTCTGGCACAGATCGCAACGAAAGACAAGTCTCCATGCATTTAGCAGTCAGTTGATACGCAAAACCACTTTTGAAACAGCCTACACCAACACAATCAATATTAAAAGCTCGGCCATGTTCTTGAACTTCATGATTGAGGATGAATATGACATTTTCGTTTTGCTCTTGAAGAAAAATGGTCGTTTGATCTATTTCTATACAAATAGAGAAGATGGTGCCATAGGTGAAGTGGGCTGTGGAAGCTGTGTGCTTGATGTCAAAGTGGAAGTAGAGGCTTTTGAAAGATCCAGCAAATGAGCATGAAGGGTAAGGGCACCAGCATGTAGCATGTGGGCATGATTGTTCATGCTTACTCTTGTTATTGCAAGGCACTGTCTTTTTGCAACCAGACCTAGCATTTTTGCATGATATACTACTGACTGATTCGATGAACTTCTCAAAAGCTCGACAACGGTTATTGTTTGGCATGCAGCAAAGACATACTCCTTTAAACTCGGAGCAGCACCGGGAGCACGCTAGATGGCCCATCCCACACTGCAAAATCAAATCTATGCTTCTTATCAAAGAGAAAAATTAAATTCTCAACTCCATAACTTGCGGCACATAAAATGACACCTTTTTTTTTTCTGACTTTGGTATAATAAACCAAAAATCACATCTAAATTCGAAATCACATCCAGACTACAACAGAGACTACCTACACATGCATTGTCAAATTATACACTAAAATAATCTTGATTTGTTTATTTGAACTATTAGAGCAGCAACTGACAACAATAATTTCTAACCATTGAAAACAATTCAGACATGATAAAAAGAGAGAAGTGATACCTGGAAGACAGGAGGGGACAATAGATTGGAACAAATCATACAGTCCAATACGTTGGAATAAAAAAGCACCACTTCAATGTTAGTAGTTGGAAGTGAACAAGCCATATGTTGCTGTTGATTTTTCCCCATGAGCTCAAGCTTGTCTTCATCCTCCTCTTCCTCAGAAATCAGCAGATCGGGTTCTACATCTTGTATGGGAATCAATTCATCATCATCTTCCTGAAAGGAATGGGGGGGACGCATTTGCTCATGCTCACTCTTTTTATTACTGTAAGCCGCCGCCAGTGTCTCGTTGATGCATAATATCCTACCGATTGATTCAATGGCCACCTCAAGACCTCGGCAACGGGTATATTTATAACCAAGTGGATAGCAGATAGGACAGATTGTCTCAACCTTGGAGCAGCACAAGCAGCATGCGAGATGGCCATTCTGACACTGCAACACCATAAACCAAATTAGCAGCATGCCAGATGGCCATTCTGACACTGCAACACCATAAACCAAATTTGGAAGTCCATATATATAACGCTAATAACGCCACATTTGGTCACTGAATATGGTTTGTGCTGTAATGGTGTAAAAAACAAACATGATCTTTTGACTTTTGAACTGATTAATTTCAACTACATTGACTTTGGCTGGAAGTATATTTGCTACATAAAAAAAAGGCTCATAGCACATAAACTCCCTCTCATTTGCCTAGATGTGCCATTCAACTCTAAGACAGGTAAGGTTCTAGGACTAGCTCAGTTATGCATGAAGAATATATTTGGTCTTGAAATGGTTAAGTAAAGACTTCTATTTACAACTATAGATTATCATATAATAGGTCCATCTACGAGAAGTAGTTAAGATAATAAACTAAAAGAGTCATACGTTTGAACCAATTTCCATAAGCTTATACATTTCGATTTCTTTCCTTCTTCTGGTAAGTTCGTCATACACATATACTAGGACAACACGCATCAAAGACATTGCAATGACACCCTTTATTGGTTTAATGTCAACAATTTACTAGACATAAAAGAAGTGTTATACCTGGAAGACATGGGTGCACAATGGCTTGTGACAAATCGAGCAATCCAATACGCCGGGATCAGCGAGCACCACCTGCAATGCTCCATTTGCAATACCATTATCCTTGTTTCCAAACACATCCTCTACTTCGTCTGCCTCCACCTCAAACTGGGATGAGATACATTCCCTTATGCAAACAGATAAAGACAAAAGGCCACTGTGACCTTCAAAATCAGATGGGATAGTTAGATAATGCCTTTTGTGTGTATCTGTGGTTGACCACTCCGTGTATATCCCTGGTTCAGATTGCAGCGAAAGAGATGTTTTCATGCTTTTAGCAGTCAGGTGATATACGAAACACGATTTAGATGTGGGTGGGCCCAAATAATCGATACTAAAAGATCGTCCCCCGTCTTGTTTCACTTCATGACTGAGGATGAAGATGACATTACTGTGTTGTTCTTGAAGAAAAATGCGCTTCTGGTTAATTTCTACACCAAGAGAGAAGGTGGTGTTGCAGGTAAAACGAGTGGTGGAAGGTGCGTGTTGGATGTGAAAGTGAAGGTAGAGATGTTTGTAAGAAGCGGTAAAAGAGCATGACGGGTGAGGGCAATTGCAAGTGGCGTGGGGGCACGTTTGTTCATGCCTACTCTTGTCACAGTAAGGCATTGTGTTTTTGCAACCATACATGGCATATTTGCAGGATATCCGAGTGATTGATTGGATAAATTTCTCAAGACCTCGACAACGTTTGTCGTTGTTGATACCAATTGGGGTGCAGCAAAAGGGGCATTTTGTCTTGAGCTTGGAGCAGCACGAAGAGCATGCAATATGGCCGTTGGCACACTGCAAAACCCGCAATGAAATAAATTTAGGTACGACACTGTGGCCTGTTTCTGTTTACATAATATGTATATGTCCGTCTCCGTCCTGTTTGAAAGTAGTAGTCTAATGGGAAGAAAAGTTTGTTTCTTTTTACTTGCTTATTAGTAATAAATAGCCTGTTATGTTAAACACAAAAAATGACTCCCTTATAAAAATCTATTCCACCTCATTTTTGCCTCTGGGTCAATAATAATAAAAGTAGCACAAAAAATTCCTGTTTATTGTTGCCAATGGGCCATTAAGCAAAGGCAAGTGGTTATATTGGACTTTTTATTTAATCAAAGGTATTTACATTCTATTTTTAACAAAGATAAAGCGAGTTTCAGGTGTCAACGCTTAAGAGTAAATAAACAACGCAGATTTTATCGGCAGAAGAATTATCTCATTTTTCCTGCATCCTTCCTGAATAACGGTGGTGGTGTTTTTTTTAACTGCTGCATAAATGTTAGCTTATGAGCTTATTTTATTTCCTTATAGAAGATGCTATTAACGAAAAGGAAATAAGCTTATAAGCCCGCAAATAAGCCGAAACAAACACCCCCGTACATACATAAGTCCTCCGTTGAACAAATTATGAAACTTTAAAACATTTATAAATGAAATTTATAGAAAACAATTAAAAAAAATGTAAAACTTAAGACCTGAAAAACAGGAGTGAATAATGGATGTAAACAAATAGGGCAATCCAAAACATCAGGAGGATCGATTTTTATAAACACTGATCGATTTTTATTAATTAATTCATCATCATCATCATCATCATCATCAGCCACAACCCATGACCGAACTGGTCTTTGAGATGGTTTTACGGACAATGCTCTCCGTCGTCGTCTGTAAATCACTGGACCAAATTCTTCTTCTTCTTCAACACTACCCATTTAATTTAATTTAATTGCAGGGTTTTCTGTTTGTTTCTTCCTTAAAACACTGTTTTTTCCACAAAATAAAAAAAAGACCCATATTTAAAAGAGACCCATTTATACAAACAAAATTCAAAAAAGCATCATTTATCTAAAAAAACTCGTTAGCCTCCCAAATGCCATTTGTAAGCACCTATCGATCCCTCAACTTACAATCGGGAAACATTTCTAAAGCAAAGAGACGGAGGAAAATTTTCCATCCAGAAAAGTATATTAGGTCCATTTCAAATCTTACTAACAAAAGAGTTTCTAAAAGGAATACCAAGAGAGTTAGTTGTTGCGGCAATGATACTAACAATATTGGGCCACACACCTTTTTTGAGACCCGGACTTAAAACTTCACCAAATCCGCCTCGCGAGGAAACGCCATTGCCATTTTGAGACAACACTCGGATTCTTTTGCACGGAAGAGAACCAAGGACAGATTTTGCTAGAGTAAGACGACCTCCCATAGCTCTACTCTGAATTAAATAGATTGTTTTTGAGTAATTCACGAATCCAACCCGAGTAACCCCTGTTTCTTGTCTTTTTTGGTATATCTGGTTTCCGACTCGACATTGCGAGCCGACTAATCCCAGGGCAACTATCCTTTTTGGATATCCCCGCAGGTGAACCTCCGTGGCCAATGGGGGATTAATTTTCTCCCCAAGGTTCGAACCCAAGAACTCTAGACACTTTCGTCCTAAGAAGCCAAACCCTTACCGCTGAATCACCCCATCGGTTAAATCATCATCATGTAAACGAATTTGGACATTGTAAAAAAAAGATACAAACACTTACTAAAGCATAATATTAAACCCAAACTCTCTTCGAGTTGCATATTATTAATCTTGTACAACCATAAGAGAAATTTATATTCCTGTTTGCCCTAAGTCGTGTTTCTTTAGATACTAATATGATGAGTTAATTGAATTACTTACGAGTTAACGAAAATGGGATCCTTCACTTATTTAGTCAAAAAAAATTGCA
>BQNB010170717.1:0-10997 GCA_026074375.1 Tanacetum coccineum | reverse complement strand
AACGACCCGGGAACATTCTATACTACTTCTCGGTTTTATTGATTCTGTTTCTAGACTATTCTTACTATATATATTTTATATTTAATTATATATTATATATATTTTAAGGTGTAGTTTGGCATCGATCATAGCTCCATCTCAGTCGGCACTATTCCCTTGTTCTCACATTTACTCCTTTTAATCATACCTAAGGACTTCTGTACTAACTAGTGGATTGTCCCTGGGTAGATCCCTCCGGTTCTGGCAGGATCATAGGAACGAGTACCTAACCTTACCATCCTTATAACTTCGATAAAAGTAAATACATGGTCAGTCTTTTGGTACAGTTCACCTTGCCATAAAATCACTTGAAAATTCAATTAAGGTACTTATGATATAAATATCAAAGCGTTTAGTACCTCGATTGTTTTTGACATTTTTCAGAAACGCTCCCCCTCAAAATGTGCTTCGGTATTCGAAATTGTTTAGCACGTTTGGGCGGAGTATATGAGTCCTAATAATCACTGTTCTTTATTATACACATATTTTAATCACATTTTCTCCCCTTATCAAAAATTTTAAACCCTTTGACATTTTGGATATCAATTGATTTAAATATGTTATAAAATTTGGGAGAAAAGTGTGGCCTTAATTCGCAAGTCGTGTATGAAACATATAACTGCTCCCCCTCAATCGTTGAGGGATATCAATTACTCCTACACTTAGTCATCAAAAGATTAACTATTTACTAATGCACATGATATATTTTTCATAATAAGAGACAAAATTGACCTTTTTATAGTAACGAGGATGTCGTCACGTTGTTCTGTTGATCAGCCTGTGGTCAATATCTCTTATTCTTCCTCCAACAAAGCTTTCTAGACTTCGATAGATCCTTCTGATCTGTAGTCTTTTCTCGATTGCATGGAAGTGATGAGATGTATTCTGCTTATTCTCTTATCATCCTCTGACCACTTCCTAGTCTCCATGCCCTTATTGTACTCGAACAGATGAAAGTCTTTAACCATGTGTTCTTAGTTTTTCCATTACTCTTGTCTAACGTCCGTCACTAAACTTGTGTAGCTCTTTCAGCCTCATAATTTTCTTTGATCATTTCTGTCTCTGTAGACAACGGCTCTTGGCTGCTTAGGGACATCGTGTATTATTCTTTGAAGTAATAATCGCTGCATTCAATTTGGACGTCAAAGGTTGATCTTTGTTTGATAACTTTCAATCCCGAGCTGTTAAGTCTCCACGCGAGTCCTGATCACCATGGTTTCTTATCCACATTGTTGACTGCCGTGGAAGATTAGTCTTGTCTTGTCTTCTTGGGCAGATGTTGAGCTTTTCATGAATATAGAGTAGGAAAACAGATCTTAAAAATCATTTGGATGAAGAACTTTTGAAATCCTTTTCCGAGTCTTTACTCTTGGTATCAGCTCGCGTTTAGAATTATCTCTCTTAGGTAGTAGTATCGTTTTTTTCGTAACACCTTGACACTGATCACACTGAGAATTCGCATCTGAGATCTAACTGCTTCACGATAAGAGGGCTCATGTGTTTGTTGATGTGAATTCCTTTACTCCTAAACAACCAGTGGGAGTGATGTCATAACCGTACTGATGTCATATTCGTGTTCACTTTCAACCACAAAGATGGAACTAATTCTATCAAGGCCAAGTCTAGGTAATGAGCGGCTTTGAGCTTGGATTTGGATAAGCATTTTTCGTCTTTGTCACATGTAAGAGATAATCAGATCCTTATTGAAGAGATTTGTGGTGAATGTTACCTGAAACCTGGTGGTCCTCTAAGGGAAGTGGTTCATATTATTTTACTGAATTTGACTGCCCTCAGGTTTATCCAAATCAACTTATTTGTAGCAAGCTTATAGCATTCATCCATCTGTTATTGAAGAAAGACGCGTGTTTTATGAAAGGCTTTAAACAAGGTTGAATGCTGGGACCTTCTAAATCAGCTTTGCAGAGCTTCTTACTTTACTGGTTCCGTTGCGGAACCATTTGATGAATGGACCCAATATATAAGTCTTCTTTGAAGCTTGTTTCCTCCAGGTTTTTTATCGTTTGTGGGACTTACTGTATTTGCCCAATTATCTCTGGTTCCAGGAAATCATTTCGAGGGAATGGTCCCATTTGGTTCAGGTTGTAGCAGGAGTCTTCGCTATTCGGAATCGCTTAATCCACGTAGTGGTCCGACAACTTGGAATGTGAGCATTAGTCTGTGTCCTCCTTATCTGGAGTCATTACCTTCATCCTGCAGTAGAAAGTCATCTGAAGATTGTTCAGAATGATCTGATTCGGGATCAGATCTGTGCATCGAAGAGTAAGCACCAGCATCTCTTGTGTCAGTTATCTGCCATCCAGTTAAGGTGAGAGCTGGATGTTGTTTGGAAGCAGATGCATCAGACTCCTGTGGTTTCTTCGAACTTTGCTCATCATCTTTTCTAGGAAGTTGAGCTGAACCAGAGGCACTGATAGTGGTCTTCTCTTTTTTATGACTTACCCTGGTTTTGAATCCAGCTGAAGAGGCTTCATCATCATCATTGTATTCATCTCCATCACTATCTTGCTTTCTCTTGTGGTCGTTAAACCTTGTCTGCAACTTCCTTATCCATGGCATCTTCATCTGTTATCAAAGCTTCTATAAGAGCATGGTATAGATGGTAGTTGGCAGTATTTCTGTTGGCAGACTTGTTCTTATTAATGTGATTGAAGAGAGCACTCTTTAGATTCAAAATTATTCAAGATAAACTTTTTTCAGGTTGACCTGATGGGTAAGTTGAATCTTGTTTTCTCCTCATCTTTGTTCCTTTTTGGCTTGATTAATATCCATCGGACTTTTTCTGATTCTTGATTCTGACAGGACTCTGGGCAGGCAGCACAGAGTATTTCTCGATTTATCTGCAGTGTTGTGTTCAAGAATCTCGAAGGAGGCAATCATCAAGTTTTGTATCCTAGATTTTCTCAACAAGTAGTAGGAACTTGGGATTTGATTGAAGCCCAAAAACATATCCTGGTGATCAGTTTTCTTTACTTCAGACATCTTTTGCTCTAATCTTGCCACTCTTAGCTGAAGGGCGATGAATGGAGTGATCTCTGGGAGAGATGCGGTGATTGATGTAGCTTCTGTGTTGATTGGAGGAGGTGTGACCAGTTGATAATGGTTCTAGTAGATGAGACATCTTGTGAAGGAGCAATCACTGAAAGGGAGTTGACATAACTGTTGTTGTCTTGGATCAGGTATCGGTGGAATCAGACTCCTCTTACTGTAGTTTTGTTTGATCCTGATCATTTCGGTTGGTTTGTCCAGAAGAAATTGATCCCAAAGTTAAGGTGTCATCCGAAATTTTTCATGGAAGACATATAGAACCCAGAATGACTTTTGGTTTATCATCGATGTACACGTTCGTCATTATAAGCTCTCAAGTTTTCATGAACCTTTGGGTAGGCTGTAATCGAGGAATCACTCATCCATGAGGCTCAGGGGTTTGTTCCAGCAAGAGACACAATGTAATGTTTCTAGGAGTCTGATCCAGTCTGGTCTTCTTTCATGGGCTCAGAGGTCTGGTCCAGCCAGAGCCTCATGTGCTTTTTCAGGGTCTGATACAGGAATGCTTACTCCTGATGTTACTGTAGACGTGTCTACTTCATCTTGATCTTTGTCACCTTTAGGAGCAGCGAATTCTGTTTCACTTTCAGTTCTTTTCTGAAATCAGATGTTGATGAAGATTCTGGATCACTTTCTTGATGTGTCATCTTAGGTTGAGAATTGGATCCAGTTTTGAAATCATGAGGAGTGTGATCACGCATAAAAGGATAAAATGATCAGTAGTTTTTTTTCTTTGACAGAATCGATTAAGGGAATAGCTAACTTGTTCTTCGGATTACAACGGCTTTCCCTTGCCCACTACTTCATTGCAGTTTGGGAGTTGTTTCTGACATGGATCCATGATCCGTTACTCCTCCAAACAGGTGCAGACCTTGTGGCGAAAGAAAGCTGGATCCATAGCTAAGCTTTATAGCTCGTTCCATTGTCGCATCATCACCTTCTTCTCATTCTACTTTTTAGTGGGTGCTTCCAAACTTATCTTCTAAGCCGTTCGAGATCAGGATCATCACCTTCTTCTTGAGGAGCAGATTCTTGTTGAGCTTCATCATCTTCGTCAACAAGTTGGAAAGTAGGCTTTCCCTTTCTAACTTTCTGTGGAAGCTTATGCTTGGAAGGTTTCTTTGTCGGAGCAGGAGCTGGCTTGGATTGTTTGACTGGTGTAGTGGTTGTGGGCTTTTTGGGTGTAGCATGCTTTGTTGCAGGTTGCACGCTTGCACTTTCTTTAAGGTGTTTTCTTTGTATTCTGAGCAACCATTTCCAGATACTTGGGATAATACCAAGGATTGTTGAATGGCTTAGTTATCAGGGGATCGGGAATTTTCCAAATTCCCAAACACTTCAACTGACTCACCTTTAGGGACAAACTTGAGATTTCCTAATATAAAATCATCTCCAGTATGATGAACAGCAGAATCAGGACGTCGATGGATGTTGTTATTGCTTGCCAAGTAGTAGATTATCACCTTGGAAAACCGTCCATAAGGAATGAGGAGAGGAGTTACTTTCTTCTTTGGGTTCTTCAGACTGGCTTTGTGGCTTTGATTTTGTGTGGAGAAAAAATGTCGGATCCCTTGAGAAACTCTTCCCATAATGCTCTGCTTGATCAACATTAGTTGAGGTGCGATTCCCCAACAGCTTTTTGCAGAATGGGTTTGCGGTGTCTGAGTTTGTCACTGCCAGGAAGTCTTTCCTGTTCAAGCATGGTGTTGATTAAGGATAGAAATAGCCCCCCTCCATGGTTGATACACATAATTCACCCGTATATTGGAGACAATTTCTACAGGTTCAGGGTACCCCAGCTCATTATAAAATCAATATCAACGTGTCACAGACGGAGGTAACCTCATATGGTGAGTTGGGTTGACAGGAGTAATTGCTAATGCCTTTCTGAGAAGATCAGCACTTAGATCGAACCATTGTTCATCAACTTGACAACTAAACTATAACCCCAGTCTTTCGTTAATTTTTCATTGTGTTCAGAACTGTTCGCAGGTAGTAGATGCCAGGATACATTTGCTGAAGGCAGTGAAATGCTTGGAAGTAGGTTGGTATGAATCAGGATGTCCAATTGATATCCGAAAGATGGGGTTCTTTTGAATCTTTTATGCATTGAAAAGAAGGTTGCTTTTCCCAATTGTTAACTACTAAGAGCGAGGTAGAATCTGCTCATCTGTTCTTGTCGGTGGTTGATTGGGAACATTTTGTTCTGCCATTGTATTCTGCAAAGGAGTATTAACAAAGAAGACAAACATTGCAGAGAAAAAGATGTCTAGAGGAGTTTAGCATTGATAAAAGTCATTGTTACTGCACGATTGATTTAAAACAGTTGAAACTCTGGTTTGTTTTAAAAATTACTAATTATCAACCAGGACCAAACTTACCTTGTTTAACTAAGCCCGGATGGGGTTTTAGAAAAGCAACTGGGTCATTCGAAGGGGCCTTGATAGATTATTGGGCTCAATGGGCCAAAATATAAAACTTAGCCCAAACCGCCGCCAGGCAGAAAGCCAACTCGCCGTTAGGAGAATCGAGCAAACCGTCGCGAAAAGGGGCAGGTTGAATATTTTAATATATAAAAATATATCGTACCAAACCGCCGAGAGACGGCGGTTTACCTGTTGGAATAAAATAATAGAAAATTATGGCAACCCGCTGTTAGTCAATCCGCTGTTAGCCAACTCGCCATTCGATAACTCGCTGTGAGTCAACCCCCTGTGAATCAACCTGCCGTTAGGCAACCCGCTGTTAACAACCACCCGCGTTGGAAGCTCACCTGTGATTCAAAACCCGCCGTTAGGCAAATCGTGTTATCAACCCCGCCGTTAGGCAACATCGCTGTTAATCAACCGCCATATGAACCTGCGGGTTGAGTAAGTTATTAAAGAATAATAAAATAACCAACTCGCCACCTAGAACATAAGAACTCGACATTAGGACTGATTTTTAAAGATGTAGATATGTATTGAAGAGTAGATGATTAGGAGGTCAAACCTAATCACATCCTAAGGCATTCCTAGGCTATCCTACGCATAAGACACACATTACACCCGACTTTTTCTTTCTACAAGTCAACCCGCCATTAAGAAACATGGGCGAATCATTCATTTTTGTTTGAGATAGAAATCCACACATCAAAACTTATTAATATATACCTTATGAACAATTCCCAGTAACTAAGTCACATCTTACAACACTACATTGGCATTTACATCTAAAACGACCCTAGATCTATTTTTTCTACACTTTTTAATGTGTTTCCAATTCGATTCCATTGGAATTTACAACACATAATACATGATATAGATTAAGGTTCGATGATTACCTTTGCAAGAAACACTGGAAATCGGCGATTTGAGGCTTTGTTCTTGGCGGCGAGTTGCGAGTGTGTGTGTGTGTGTTTTATCTTTGACTGGTTTTCGAAAGGTTTGACCAAATGGCAACTCGCCGCCACTTTTATACTCCTAAGTTAGAAAGTTGGCAGATTCAGTCCCTTAGGTTTCCATCTTCTTTTATTTTTTGTTTTAAGTATTTCTAAGGCTTTTCTAAGATTAGGCAATTGGCCAACTTAGTCCCTATTGGTTAATAAGGCTAGGAAACAAAGAGCAAATGCTTTTTAAACCCTAATCATTACAACACTAGATAACTTTGGACCTTTGAGTTAAAATTAATTAACTCCCCTTCAAATATTAACCCATTAGAATACAACAAACATCTTATAATTACACTTTCATAGCATCCAACAGTCTTTTAGAACCCCTTAGATTTTTCCCATTTACTCTCCCCCTCAAACAACGACCCGTTTTTCTACTTAAGAGTTGTTTGTCGTTGTTTGATGTGGAATATATCAGGCGAACAGACCTTCTCACCATTGTTTTACTATACTCCCATAAAGCATGGAATAAAGTAACCTTGCCCAGACATACAAACGGGTTGCCAATTTGAAGTTAATTGCAAATCCTTTTAGTAATTCCAAATGACTTAAAAGGATTACACCAAGAATTCTGTTTATATATATATATAATTTTTTTGTGGTCTATTACAAAGGATACTCTTAAAGTCATTCTGTTTACTCATCCTCTTCCTTCTTGAAGAGTCTGAGAGTTTAAGGGGTCAACTCTTCATGCATAGTCGTGGAAAAGAAGAAATTCGAACTTTCTTTGGTAATGCTTTGGTAAGAATGTCTGCAAGCTGACTAATTCTGTTCACGAAGTAGAGTTCAAACCACTCTATTCTTCCACTTGCTCTGGATGAAAATGGTGCGATATGTCGATGTGTTAGAGCGAGAGTTTTGGACGTTGTTAAAGCAAGAGCAATAGCACTTTTTGTTATCACTAGTTCAAAGGGAATTTTATTGAAGTCAAATCCGTAGGTCTTTGAGCTGTGATCGCCTCAAGGATTTGAGCACAACTAGAATGGCGATTATTCAGCCTTGTCGTTGATATTGCCATGCTTCTTGCTTCTTTGATGACACAGCTAACAATCCTATCTCCAAGAAACTGAGCACTTCCTGACGTACTTCTTCTTGAATCTTGACATCCCGCATGATCCGCATCTGCATAAGCTGTTAGTGACATGGCGTTGTCTTTCGGATACCAAAGACCCATGTTAATGGTTCCTTTCAAGTACCGAAAGACACGTTTGATAGCTTCAAAGTGCTTTTTGGTAGGCTTAGCCTGATATCTAGCACACATGCAACGGCGGTAATACAAGGTCGGGTCTTACTGCTTGTAAAGGTACTTAAGGGAGCCAACCATTCTCTAAATCGGTTTGGTCAACTGGAATTCCCCATGAGATCTGTCCAGGTTTCAATCGATCCACTTTGGTGTATCGACAAGGGGTCAGCGAGAGCCTTCCATATTTCTTTAAGGTTTTGAGAGCATATTTCGCTTGGTTAATAAAGATGCCTCCGGGACTTTGAGAAACTTGTAGTCCTAAGAAAAACGACATTTGTCCCATCATCGACATCTGAAATTTGGAGCTCATCTCTTTTGAAAATATGTTACACGCATTATGATCTGTTGAGGAAAATAATGATGTCATTCACGTTATATTTAAAAAAGTAGAATATGTTTGCCTATTTGCGTTTGTGAATAGCGTTGGATCCACGGCATCTTGAAGAAATTGTTGGCAAAAGGAACTTTGATAGTGTGTCATACCACGCCCTTGGTGCTGCTTTAGCCCATAAAGAGCCTTCTTAGACGATAAACGTGCGTAGGATTATCCTGGTCTTCAAATCCTTCAGGTAGATGACAAAGACCTTCTTCTTGATGATCACAATTTAGAAAGCAGTTTTGACATCCATCTGGTAGATGATCATATATTGGTATTGCTATGCATTGGCATTGAATATTCTGATGCCTCTATCGTGCAACTGGAGCAAACGATTTCTTCAAATCAATTACATTCCTCTAACGATATCCCTTTGAACTGATTCCGTCCAAATTACACTTGAAATTATAGCATATAATAAATAAATATATGATAAAATATAAAATATATGTAAGTCTAAAAAAACAACAAATCAATGAAACCAGGAGCAGTATAGACTATTCCCGGGTCGTTAATCCCCAATGAGGCTGTGCTGGAAAATCGATACAGTCGGAAGATTTGAGTTTGAAGGAGAGAATTGATTTGAGAGTGTGGAAAGGTAGATTAGACAATAACAAACAAAAATGTTTAAGAAAATCCTAAAAAATATGAAATTAAGCTAAAAAACGAGAGCACGGACCCCGAACAAAGGGGGAAAAACCTAAAAACTTCAAAATTAACCCTACGAAGAAATTTTCACTTCTAAACTACTCTAGGAGACAAATAACGAAGAATGAAAAAGACTAGACTGAAAACGGAGGTCGTTTGACCCAAAAACGAGTCAAGACAAAAACCGCACCCGGACCCGTTCTTTAAAAAGCAAAAAGTTATAAAAATGACCCTACGAAAATTTTTATATTTTTCCTACAAACTATAAGACTAAAGAAAATTTTCTAAAAAAGAAAAATATTTTTTTTATATTTTTTGTATTTTTTATGAATTTGTTAAACTTTTAACGAAATTATATTATAAAAAATACTAAACGACTTTGAAAAATTCTGAAAATTTTACTAAAAATACTTCATACTATGACTAACCTACGAAAAATAAGAAACAAAAAATTTGCTTATTAATAAGCCCGAAATAAGCTGTTAACAGCTTATAGGCTTTAAAGCCAAAAATGTATATAAATACCAAAGCCCTTGGGACTATAACGAAAAAGTCCCAAGGGCGCAGCGGCATGTGTGTTGTGTAAAGAGAGGTGTACGAGGGTTGAGACCCGGGTTCGAGTCTTGTTCACCCGGGTGACCCCTTGTCTCCTTTTTTTTTTTCGAAAAACTTTGTGAACCAAAATTGTTAAGCTTATGGAACTTAACAACTTTCACAACTACAACTTTTTCTAAAAGCTAATAAATAAGCTAAAAAGAGGGACTTAACCTAACCTAGATAAGCATTATGAGCTAAATTCTACAAACTAAATAAGCTAAAAAAAAGAGCTTAAGTGACAGAAACCTAAAATAAGCTTAAAAGTAAAAAGGGCTTAACTGTTGACTCTAAATAAGCAAGGAAAAAGGGCAAATAAGCACTCACAACTAACTACACTATCCTAATAAGCAACTAGGAGTACAAATAAGCCATTGAGTTAAGCTCAATAAGCTAGAAAATAAATAAGCATTCCCTACACTATGCTAAGCTAAAACAGGCAAAGGGCTATTTTGAGCTTAAAAATAAGCTATCTAAAGAGCTTTTTAAGGACTGAAATTGAGGAGACTTACAAAAGAGCTTATGGGCTCTCAGAATAAGCCAAAAGCTTGGGCTTGAGTACACTAAAAAGCTAGATAGAAAGGCTTAAAAGTTGGCCCCTAGCACCAGGGGAAAACTTATGCTAAAAACAAGGGCTTATTTGACAGCTTATTTAAAGCTGTCAAATAAGCTCAAATGAAAAAGATAAGTTAAAACAGCTTAAGTACACTAGGAAATGGACTTGTGCACCAATTTTTAACTACCAAAAACCATTTAATCCTGCTGATTTTAAAGAGTGAAAAAGGGCTTTTAGCTTTTTTTTTAAAAATTACACTTAAGTCTTGGCTGTTTTGACTTAACAAGTCAAATGACACAAAGAGGTGTTGACAGCTTGTTTTGAACACACAAAAGACACTCTTTTTGAACTAAAACTCAAGATCCCAAGTGCTTATCTAAATAAGCACTTGTAGCTTTTTTTTAAAAACCCACAGTTTGAAAAATGACTTAGAAAAACTTTGAAAAACAACTTTAAAACTTAAAAACTCTTAAAAACAGACTTAGATTAGCTTAATACTTAAGCTAAATCTAACCAACTTGACAACAACCCATTCAAAACCCTTTTTGACCCGTTTTCACTTTTAACCCAAACACCCCCTTAATATTTTAAAAATGACTTTTAAAACTATAAGAGCTAAATTTACTAAAATTTTTGAAAGACTAATACTACTTATGCAATTTAAGACAATAAAAAGATTAAAAGCAGAACTAATAAGCACTTTTTAAAGACTAATAAGCTAGACAGAATTAAGCTATTTTTTGACAGTTTTCATCAAAATGCATAGAAATGAAATGAAAAGCACTAACAAGCATACTTTAGCATAAATTAACACTAATAAGCACAAAAACAGTAATAAGCTAAAAAAATAAGCTAATAAGCTATTGCTACAGTATCTTTTAAGCAAAATTTAAAAGGAATTGTACCTTTAACCCTTGCTCAAAATAGGGTTTTTGAGACCTAATGAGCTCTAAATTCATACCCAAAGCTTATAAATAGGCTTAAACTAAGCAATAACCAATAAGCCTTCCAAAATAGCTTATTCATCCATTCTTGATCCCATAGT
>BQNB010170716.1:2775-13645 GCA_026074375.1 Tanacetum coccineum | reverse complement strand
TCATAATCACAATTTATTATCAAACTTAAATAAAATTAAAGAAATTTATTGTGACCTTCCATTTTCTTAAACCGCATCATGATGCCTCATTCCAGCTGAAGTCGGATTCATTACCACATGCTCATGCTCAAACTACAAAGACATACTATAAGCATCGAGATTCAAGAATCATGAAAGCTCAAGAATTAAAGACAAAGACTTCCGCACAAACTCTGATATACAAGATCTTCCTTCAAAGATATCAAGTCTATCAAGGGAGATTGTTAGCAAGCTTTCAAGATGATGCAAAGTATGAGCATGTTGGTCAAGACACAAGATCACAAGGTGGCAAAGACGATCAAGACAGAAGGATAAAGATTTAAAGATCTCGGACGAAAAGACAAAGTCAAAAGACAATGACAAAGGCTAAAGATCAAAGATCACAAAGCATGAAGGAACAAGCCTACAACGTAGACAGAGACAAAGATCACAAGAGCTTAACGACAAAAGCAATCTCATTGATCTCACAAAGGAGTGTCATAATGAACTCACTTCGGGGGAGATTGTTAGCCTCAAAATATTGAGTCGAACAATGGAAGTTCGTTCATTAATTATATTAGGTCTCGGTCATTAATTAATATACGTTGTAATAGGCTAGACGGGTAAACGAGCTCTTTTATGTAATCTAACTGGTCACGTGTATCGGGCGAAAGCCCAAGTAATCCCGAGCCCAGCCCGTAGAAATACTAAAGGCAAGTAAGCCTTTTAGTCTAGGTATAAATACCACTCTCCATGGATGGAGAGTAAAGTTGGTCATTTGTAACTTTTTCATTTTTGCAAGTAATCTTCTCATTCTCTCTCACTTTCTCTCTTGTTTCTCTCTCTACATTTCTTTATCATCTTCTTCCTTATTTTCTTGTTCTTAATTATGAAGTGAAGTGATTTCTTGGTTCCGACATTTGGTATCAAGAGCCTCGGGTAGATTGTGGTTGTTTTGTGGTTCAATAAGCTCAAAAAAAGCAAATTTTGGGGCTTATTGGTTCGTTTTGCTTCTTTATTTCAAATATGGGTAAACGATTCATTAAGTTCTGTTGAAAAGTAATCACATTTGTTTATAAGATAATCGAGTATGCAAAGAGGTTTGAAACAAGCTTGTCATCCCCCTTGGCGCGGTTTATACAAACATGTAAATAAGTAAGAGGCGTGGTTATGAACTTCACCTTAAAAACAGGGAAATCTGATTAACAGCAAAGAGTATTTTCTCTCTGCAAAGGCCGTCTGTAATGGTAGAACGACGTTATCTACTCGGGCGGAAAGTATATCAACTTGAAAGAAAGCAGCTTCGTCATGTAACCTGGGATAATATGTCGAGTCTTAGGAAGATTGTACTCTAGAACTTTGATTCTAAGAGTTTAATATTGTTATAAGTTTGATTGGAGAGTTTGGAATTATTGTACCACCGTTCGGGCCATCATATTTCAGAAGTCATTCAGTAAACGTTTGAGGAGCTAGGGCACTTTAAATCGTAAACCCCAACAACTTAGTCAGAACGTAATACCAAGATGAAACCTCTTAATATGAAGCTCCCTATATTCTGTACCGATATAATCGGTTTTAAAAGCATTTTGGATCAACTATCTCTGGAAATGATAGCACGAACAAGCGTTAATTAAAGTTATGTATTATAATGTTTTGAACATATTTTTATACTTTTTCAAATGTTACATCTTTTAGGACGCTTAAGAATGAAAATGCAAAATAATAGCTAATCCCTTGGAGTTTGCACTTTTACGAGTTTGGTCCTTCTAGTTTAAAAGATGTACAAAGTAAACCTTGTACTTAGGAAAGTGACATAATAGACCCCTAATAGTTATAAACTTGGATAAAAAATGATGACATTTTCAGTCCTTTTAGTTATAAGTTTCAGAAAGTTACATAATCCCCCCTTGCATTGGAAATGAATTTTACAAAACAAGTCCAAAAATTCATAATAATTATATTTTTCAATATGAAAAAGTAATATACAGTTTATAGCTTATTAATAAAAGCTAAAATATGAAGATTTACACTATGATATCAGTTTAAAAATAACGATTCGGTTAAGCTCTATGAAGCAAAACCAGTTCATATTAAGGGTTATTAAGTAAAACGAAAACGCGCGGGTTTTAAGTTCAAATTCCTTCAAGACTTGATAAAGTTGTTATATTAACATTAGTTAAGCATGTTAGGATAGATTATAACAATATTTAAACCTATAACGATTCTTAGTTTTAAGAAAAAACATAAAAATTAAGGGTTTCGGTGTACCGGTTTTGGGATCAAAATGGAAAATGAGTATGAATTGAGTTATAAAACTTTAACAAGAGTATATTTAGGATCATATGAACATTATAAGAGTGTAGGAGCAGGTATGAAGATCATAGAACCTGGGTTTGAGCTTATAGTTTGAAAACGGGTTGAAATCGGGACTTTTAGCTTCGTACGCCTAGAAAAACGACTCCCGGGCTAGCTTTCTTCTTGGTTCTTATTCCTTGCTTCCACTTCTGTTTCTTGAGACTTCTTCGTAACCTCTAGGACGTCTTTTGAGCAACAGGATTGCTGCTATTAAGGGTTATAGAGGAGTGAAGTTGGAGAAGAGTTAAGAAGGAAGAGTTATGCTCCTATTTATAGTCGAATGGAGTCTTGGTGGCCAAAAGGACAGTCCTTAGTGATCCTGATCTAGTGACATGTGGAGCAGCTAAAAAAAAGAAGAGTGTTTATGTGTAGAAGCTATGAGATGAATCATGTAAGCTAGAAACTAGCTAGAAGGTGGTGGATGGTCCTTGTGGTGTCGCGGCTTACTTAGGGCCAAAGGAGAGGATGTGGAGCTTTTGTAACCAAGGAGAAGACTTAGAGGTGCTTGTAAATGGTTTTATGATGAAGTAGGATGGCCATCAAGGTGCTTGTTTGCAAAGTGTAGCTTCCAAAATGAGATCAATTTACAATGAAACGATTCTCGGTTTTCCCTAGGCTCGAAACTAGTGTTTTCAAGCTTTGATTTCGATTACACTTGATCAATAATGATGGATTAATTTTAATAAGATTTTATTAGGAGTAATGAACAAATTTTGATAGGTTGTTCAGGTTAAAATGGGGGGGGCGAAAATGAGTAAATGGGTTCCAAAGTCAAATTAGGGCACGTTTAGGGTTTCTTGGATTTATTTCTTGTATAATTGAGATGAAATGATGATTGTATATGATTAGTAATGTTGTAAATTAAGTTATTACAACTTATTTGAGTGTTGGTTTGGGGTTATGATGGATAAAAACCAAGAAACGGGTCATGGTTTAGTGTTTTGCTCGGGTTAGGGTTTCTAAGTTTCATTTTATGAAATCTTATGAAATGAGGATGAATATGGATTGTAAATGAAGTATCTAATTTTCTTGAAACTTTTACTTGATAGATTATTCAAGTTTCCTTAGGAAAACGGAGGTAAACGGCTATTTTGGATGTCGTGCATTAATGACTTGTACATTATGCTTTAAAGGACTTGTACCTTATTTTGGAGGGAAAGTATATTCAAATGAGATGTTATATAACTTATATATATGATTTAGTAGCTTGTACATTCGCTTTAGATATTAACCTTTCATGGAATTAGGGTTTAGAGGTATACGATAACGGTTTAAAGCCCGTCTTGATATAACATTGCAAATGGTACATTATATGGGTAATGTACTTTGTAATAATGATATTATGATATTGACTTGACATGTTATGAAGTTTTCTTGACATATATGAAGATAGGATTGGCATAGGTAGCTTCCGTGAGCTCGTCTACTTTAGTTATGCAAGTTACATTGCATATTGAGATATCGGCAATGCAAGTAATGTAATAAAGTGAAAAATTTCCCATAGATTTGTGATCTTAATAAAATAGGTTGATTTTGTATTTGATGAAAATTCTTGGGTTGTTATAGTACAGCATGCCAAATAATTTTTACCTCCTTTCCTTAAATCTCCCTTCCTCTTCATGAACAATGGAAGTGCATCTTTGGAAACCAAGTAGTCATCTATATCTCCGAAGTCATCATCAACAATATTCATTGGTTCATAATCATCCAACCATTCTTGATTCGCTCGAATTGCATCGTCATCATTGTTTAATCTTGTGCGTTCAAAATGTTCCCACACATCATGAGGTACATAATTGCTCTAAGAATTATCACGTGATTCTTCTTCTTCTTTCTTTCTCCACTAGTATTAGAAAATCCATCATAAACCATCATAAGAGGTGTATCACAACCAAACAAATTGACATCCTTCTTGAGTAAATCGTGCATTTAGGAGTCAACCATGTATTTGTCTTTGGTGATTTTCTCCATTCTATCTTACTAAAAAGGATCAAAAACCCGTAAGTAGGATAAGCTTAGAAGAAAGAGAATATAGAAAACTAAACACAAAATCCCAATATGGAAAATTAACTATGCTATTGTATCAGAGAATCGATACTCCGTATTTAGTAAACTGAATACGTCGTATTGATGTTTGATGTCGAATACGATGTATTTGTTTTGAAAGTGATACGCCATATTCAAGGGGACGAACACGCCGTATTTAATATTCGACCAGAAAAATAACAGCAAGAATCAACAATGCAGAAAAACAAACAAAACACACAAATATGCAAAAATATACAAATGCAAACTAATCTAAATTACACTAAATCTAAACTAAAACACTAATAAACAAGAATTAAATAATCTCACTCTCTGAAAATGGCGCCAAACACTTGATGTGTCGTTTAGTATAGGTAATATTTGTTATCAAGTTTTACTATATATATTTTGGTGACTTTACCTTTTAACTAACACTAACGGGCAGTGTACATGATCAATTGTAGGTTCATTGGTAAGTAGGATGTCGATCACTAAGATCGAGCATCAACACTTAAATCTATGAGTATTTTAGTTATCTATGTTAGTCCTAATCTATCCAAAGTAATTCTACTTAAACTTAAATTAACGCAAAAGGGAGGGGGGCTTAAGCCTGAGAGACTGGAACGAGATTTTTTTAACTAAACTAGAAAGCAATAAATGAGAGAATTAACACACATAAGAAGATAAACACGATAAAGAAGCGGTCAATCACTAATATAAGGAAAACATATTAACCAGTTTAATTAAATAAGATGTATGAATTGTTTATTTGTGCAATGATTGTACTACTTCGTTGGTGTTATATCATTCCTAGGCTAGGTGGTACTTCTTCCTAAACTCGAGGTTTGTATTATAGTTAATCCTGTCACAATTAAACTTAACCCGCATAAAGCTCACATCGTTGATTATAATCTGTCTAGGAGACAAATGGGTAAATATTGAAACCTAGCTCATCGAGGCTTTATCCACTTATGTCCAATTGCTATCTATATGTTGGTAGTCCACGGTCCGAACCCTTCCTAAGGAAACTTAATGTTATTTGTAATCCTAAGTCACCTCTTAGTCTACCATTCACTTAACCAAAGGCAAAAGTAGGGGCATAAATTTGTAGTCCTATTAATCCAGAGTCACATAAATAAGCTATATGTAGTATTTATCCCAGACTCTAGTCTACAGTCCACTAACAAAAGTTACAGCGCTTTATTTGTAATCCTAGATCCAGTTAAATGATAAATGAAAACATAATTGAAACATAAACGAATATGCAGTGATTAACATAATCAACATGCAACAAATAAGTAAACAATTGATATAAACAAATCAAGCCATCAAATAATCATACACATGGCTAATACCTAAAGGCATTAGCCCATAGACATTGTAACAATACACAAAATCATCAACGAACGATTAAAGTAACAAAATGTTATGCTAACTAAACACTTATAACGGAGTATAGAGATTACAAGAGTTTTCATATTGACTTGAGGCACTTGCAGGACCTTCTTGCTTCTTAAAATCGTCTGGAAATCATACTTGGTGTTTATTGCATACTAAAAAGAGAATTTTAGGTTTTCTATTTATAGGCTCTAAAAGCTAATCGATATTGCATATTGAAAGGGTTCAATACGGTGTATTAGGGTAACTTGGCATGGGCTCCACGATTATAATATTCTAGAATATTCACTAACCGTCCTTGAATACGGCGTATGGAGTGTTCTGGATACGACGTATTGGATATTCTCGTCATGGATGCTTCTTGTGAAGTTAAGGCACGGATACGTCGTATTGCATGTAACTAATATGACGTATTAATAGTAAAACTAGTCTTGTTCTTGATGTTGACTGATGACATCAAATAACATCTAAATTATAGCATCATATATCCTAGCTATACTGCCTTTTTTGTATAATTATTGGCATGAATTGGTACTTAATTACTTAAATGTTGTTATTTGCAGTATAATACTAGGAGAAATTGGTGAAGTTTAAGCTAAAAGCACACATTTTGAAGCTTAAACTAAAAATATTAAAGTCCAATTGATATGACATCCTATGCGCAATAATAATCTAGCAAGAGAAGATCTGGTGTATTGTGCCTACACTTCATATGCTACCACAAATTTTGAAGATATATACGCCGAATCCAGGAACTCCCCTAGGCCGAATCGAAGATTACGTATGGAATATTCTGAATATTATAATTATGTCCCGTCTCCAACAGACACCCTAATACGCCAGTATTTAGCTCATTCAATTACGGTGTATCAACATTTTACCAGACCCTATATAATACAATTCTAAATACGAGTTTTTCGAGGAGTTCGAGAGTTAGTTACGCAATTTTCAACCACCAAGTTTGATTTTCGAAGGAAGAGAAGCCAAGAAGGGTCTTGAAACATGCTTCAATTCATAGGAAGTAAATTCTTATGCTCCAAATACGCGTTCGGTTTTGGTATCATTTGTTAACTCGGTTAGGTTACCTTAATGCGTGTCGCACTATGATAAATTAGTAATTCCCGTTATAATGGTTATCGCTAAATAGTACCTTTAGGTATTAGCCATGTTTATGATAATATAATGTTTGGTTTGTTTATGTCGATTGCATGGTTATTCGTTGGTTGTTGATTATGTTTATCGATTTATACTCATTTATGTGCTTAAGTATGCGACCTATCATTCAACTGGATGTAGAAATACAAAATATAGAGTTAACTAGATGTCGGGATAGCTCTCCATATCGCAATTTATATATCTATAATCATAGGATTACAAATATTGACATGTCTTTGCCTTTGGTTTAGTGAACAAGTTAGACTAGTAGGTGACATAGGATTAACAAATAATGTTCTCATTCCGTAATAAAGATCTGGACAACAGACTACTAGTATATAAAGAGCCGTTAAGCAGTAAGTTAGTAAAGTCTCATTGAGCTAGGGTTCGATAAGATCACCATTATTGTTCACCTAAGATAGATTATAATCAGCATAGATTGCTTTATGCCGATTCATTTAATTCTGATAGAATTAAAGTGTCTAAGTTTTAGGAAGAAGTAACCAGCCCTATAATCTCTAGGAATGATATAATCCAATCGAGATAGAGACATCATTGCAAGAATACAACCAATCCTGAATTTTTTTTAATTTGATTGTTCATGGCTTAGTATGTTTTTCCTACAATAGGCTTAGACCGCTTTCTCACTTCTATTACCAACTTAATTGTGACTAATTATTCTAAATAGCTTAAGGAAACTCCAAACCCTGCCAGTTTCTCTTAGGTATGAAAACACCCCCATTCGTGTTATGATTTAGGATTATAAATTAGTTTTTAATATAGAATAGGAATAACCTTAGAACTAGACTTAGATAACTAAAATACGGTATGACTTAGGAATTAACCGCTCGTCGTCAGCCATTAGTGATCGACGCCCTACTTAACAACGAACCTATAATTAATCGGGTACACTGCATTGTTGATTATGTTTATCAATTTATACTCATTTATGTGCTTAAGTATGCGACCTATCATTCAACTGGATGTAGAAATAGAAAATATAGAGTTAGCTAGATGTCAAGATAGCTCTCCATATCGCAATTTATATATCTATAATCATAGGATCACAAATATTGACATGTCTTTGCCTTTGGTTTAGTGAACAAGTTAGACTAGCAGGTGACATGGGATTAACAAATAACATTTTGATTCCCTAATAAAGATCTGGACAGCAAACTACTAGTATATAAAGAGTCGTTAAGTAGTAAGTTAGTAAAGTCTCATTGAGCTAGGGTTCGATAAGATCACCATTATTGTTCTCCTAAGATAGATTATAATCAGCATAGATTGCTTTATGCAGATGCGTTTAATTCTAACAGAATTAAAGTGTCTACGTTTTAGGAAGAAGTACCGCCTAAATCTAGGAATGATATATCCATTCAAGATAAGACAATCATTGCACTAATAAACAAACCTGCATTTTAATTTGATTATTCATGGTTAGTATGTTTTCCTACAATAGGCTTGACCGCTTCTCCATCTTCTGATTACCAACTTGTATGTGTTAATTATTCTAACAAGCTTAAGAATCTCCAAAACCGAACGCGTATTTAGCCCATAAAGAATTACTTTCACCACATTCACTCATTTAGCCCACATGCTAGATAATTACTGCAATTAATAGAGGTTTTGGTATCATTCGTTAACTCGGTTTTAATCTGACCACATTCACCCATTTAGCCCATAAAGAATTGTTATTCTCTAAAATCTTCTAAAACTATCTTACGAGCATTATTTCATTCCATTTCTTAAGAGGTTTGATACCCAAACCACCTTGTTCTTTAGGCCTATAATCCACTTTCTAATCAACCTTGGCTTTTCCTTTAACAGATTCACCAGCATTCCATAAAAAACTTGTGAATAGCTTGTCAAGATCATTAACCACAGAGCTTGGAAGGAGATACATAGAGGCCCAATACAATTGCATAGATGATAATACTAAAGCTATTAACTGTATTCTTCTGGCATAAGATAAAGCCTTATTTCTCTAACAATTAATCATGTTTTTATCTTTTTCAATTTGAATCTTGCAGTACTGCACACTCAATCACTTAGTAAGTAAAGGAACTCTAATATATCTAATAGGATGCTTTCCATACTTAAATGGAAATATTTACATAAGCTCTTGCTTATCTTTTTTCCTTAATAATTCCAAAGAACATAACACGTTTGCCTAAATTAGAGGATAATCCAGACATTTGACTAAATTCCTTAAGAGATTTATTAATTACCATTAAAGACTCTTTGTTTCCTTTACATAACACTAGCAGATCATTAGCAAAGCATATGTGAGACAATTTAAGTTCTTTACATCCAAAATGATATCAAGAATCATCACTTTCATCAATATTCTTCATCATGATTAAGTTTAACACTTCCATTACCAAGGTAAAAATATATGGAGATATAAGGTACCCTTGTCTAAGGTCTCTCCCCCTTTGAAATATCCATAAATACCACTATTCAGGCAAATCAAAAAATTTAAAGAAGTTACACACTTCATGCTCCATCTAACAATGATATAATGAAATCCAAATTTACCCACTATCTCTTCTAAAAAACTCCAACTAATAGTGTGATAACCGGTAACTTTTCTTGGATCTTGGTATTTTAAAAATACTACGTTTACGTAAACTTCGCTCTTCGATCTTGTTGATTCTTTTGAGAAAACTAGAAAGTTGACTTTTGTTGACTTCTCTTGCGCAAAAAAATTACGGGTAATCGTCCATCAAGTATCATGTTAGTGAATCTATGAATATTTTGAGTCCGAGCTTTCATTATCTAAATGCTTGTGTTGTCATTTTATTTATTCCCGGGAAGATTTCCCGCGTTCAGCGAAAAACATCACGCAATGCGTATCAACACGACAATAAACTAAAGTATATCTAGTTATATTGGAGTGAACTTACTAAACTTAATTTAAATAAGTTATTTCATGATTCTTATTAACGGTTATCTTAAAATGTGAATCTCTGAGCTACGTCCAGAAACTAGTCTAAAAATGGAAAAGTGCGCGGGTTTAACAATTTAGTAAATAAATGACTAAAAATCTACTCTTGGTCGATCTTAAGGCATCTTAATGCGTTTTAGTATCTTATTAGTCGTATAGTGAGCATTCAGTTTTGGTTTTCGTTTAAACTAGTCTCGGTTTTAATTCCCAACATAAGACAAAACACATGGGATACCCTTCCCACACTCCTAGTACTCATGGTCCTAAAGGAGGGTACAAAAAAATGTTAGTGATTCCTTACATGGTGGCCCATTCTCCTTGTCTTATATCTAACCATAAAACACACACACCATATGCATGATTTCAAAATCAAAACAACAAACTTTTTCTACCTTCTTTCTCTTTGTATTTGGACGCACCACAAGGAAGCAAGAACATCACCATTTTTCAAGTTTTATCAAGATCAAAGGGTCAAGAAACATTCTAGGGTTGATTTCTAATAGTCTTGTGTAATCAAAAACAACATTTAGGTTGTTTTCTCGTTTCTAGCCTCCAACCAAAACCCATTTTTTTAAGTTGTCTAAATCTTTAAATAGTTGTACTTTTATGGTTATTATGATGATCTTAAGCTAGTTATACAATGCGTGTGCTTAAAAAACAAAGACTAAAATCAAAACAAGAACAAAAAGGGTGCATTTGGTTTTGACGTGAGCAAAAAGAAAGAAACAAGGGTTGGTCATCTTAATATCATGGTTGTGGTGGTTAAATATCTTGTGTTGTCTAGAGCTTACTAGTGCTTATTTGGAGGTCTAGCTTAAAAATAAGCTTAGTTAGGGCTTATACTGGTTTTGGGCTTGTTTTGTAGTCTCGGCCTAACTGAGAGTGAAGATGGAGAGCCATGGGCTCGGCCCATGACTCATTCGGCATATTTTGATACCCTTGTGGCTCACTTGTATAGTTTATCTTTTA
>BQNB010170712.1:0-13646 GCA_026074375.1 Tanacetum coccineum | reverse complement strand
AATTAAGAGAAATAGTATGGGAGCACCAATTTACAGACCTAATTCTTCCAAATATCTGAATTGTAATGATCTAATCGACCGTGCTCTAGCCCTCTAGGAGGTACTTAATCCTTTTAGAAAAATCTGTGTGTGGAAAAAGTTGTAGGCTTTCTAGGTTCTTTGCCTATGTTGTTACAATACATAGCATGGATCCCAAATTTTTAGGAATCGAGAAAAGACTCGGTCACTTCCAATATAATATATCGTAGCTCGTAGTTAAGCGTTCGGTTACGAGAAAGCTAACCGAGCTAAGTCCATGGGACATAAGCCCATGGCCGGCCATAATAGGTGGTATATAAGCCCTCTCCATCCCATGAAGAGGGTGTTGGTCATTTGTAAGAACACCTAGTTTATGTTATTCTCTCTTTCTCTCTCTATAAGTGTCAACCATCCTTTCTCTCTCTAGTTCTTTCTTAGAAACTCATAGTATTACTTGGTTTGTAATAACATCAATTGGTATCAGTCGCCATGGGGTGATTGTGTGAGTTTATGTGCATTTTTTAGATTAAAAAAGTACCTTTTACTCTTTTTATTTTTGGTTCGTACATAATTTTTAGAAACCTAAATTCTTGTGTTTAAAAACCTTAAAATCTAGCTTAGATATAGTTATTTTTACAAAAGGTTTGGATCAAAAACGTCAAAAGGTGTGGTTTTAAGTGATTTAAAAAGTTATTTTTTCAGAAACTTTAAAGGTTAGCGATTTATGTTTGAAGATTAGCGAACTGTTTTTGAAGGTTAGAGATATGTGCATTTTACACTACAAAGCGAAATGTGCATAGCGATTTGTGCGTAGAGATTTGTGTCATTTTCTTTTATAGAGATTTGTGCCTATTTGACAGAGATTTATGCAAGGCAATTTGTTACATTCCAAGGAAATGAAACTCTGCCAAAAATTTAACTTCATAGCGATTTGTGCCTATTTGACAGAGATTTATGCAAGGCAATTTGTTACATTCCAAGGAAATGAAACTCTGCCAAAAATTTAACTTCATAGCGATTTGTGCAATTTTTTTGATAGCGGTTTATGCAAGGAAATTTGTAACATTTCTAGGAAATGAAACTCTGCCATAATTTACACTTCCTAGCAATTTGTGTCATTTACCTTCGTAGCTAGTTGTGACATGGAGATTTATGACATAGAGGTTTGTGAAACAGAGATTTGTGACATTTCAAACACAAGTTATTTTTAACGGTATGTATTTGATTAGTAAAATCCCGTGAACTATTAACTTAGTTTCCCGGTATAATCAAGATTAGTAAAATCTCGTGAAATAACAAGGGCTTAATCACTTATAACAACATCACCTTAACAGAATATTCATCAATCACTGATTCGATCTAATCATCTAAATTCACGTTTTAAGTAATTCAAAATTTGTTTATCATTAGCAGAAAATGTCATTGTTGTCGGGGCTGATAACGAACCCCCTATGCTTGATAAGACTAATTACAGTTCATGGCAAGTCGTATACTGTTATATATCAAGGGCAAGGAACATGGCAAGTTACTTGTTGATTTAGTTCTCAACGGACCTTTCCAATATGGAACAATGGTAGAACCTGGAAATGAAGCTACTCTAGCAACGATAAGAGTACGAACATATGCTGATCTCACAGATGAAGAAAAGAATCATGAATCAGTTGATATCAAGGCAACAAACATTGTTTTGCAAGGTTTACCTCAAGACATTTACAATTTAGTTAATCGTAATGAAGATGCAAAGCAAATTTGGGTTAGAGTCAAATTACTCATTCAAGGTTAGATTATCATTGCAAGAGCGAGAGTCTAAGTTGTATGATGATTTTGACACATTCACTTCTATGCCTGGAGAGACAATTCATTCGTAATGGGGAGTGATTAGGAAGGGCGTGAGCAGATGGGGAGGGGGTCCAAGTTTATTGGGGATTATAGTAGTAGGAAAAAGTAGATTAATTTGTTTACTCCTCTCTTACTCCCACTTCACATACGTATAAAATTAGTAACAACCAACCAACCTTCAACTCATATCTTATTTATAAAAGCAAAAATAAACAATGCAAACAAGACTAACTAAAAAATCGCAAGCATAAAACAAACCAGACCCAATCCCTGCAAAACAAAGCCCTTCCTCTCTTATCTGCCTCTCTCTTCATCTCGGGAGAATATTGTTCACAGACCGCTCAACTCACAGGGTTCAACTACATTCTCAACCTTCCTACCACTACCACAAAGTGTCGGAAGCCCACCCAATTTCGCACTCCTCGTAGACACACATTCTATCTACAAGTTAAGTGAATGAACATACCCCTGAGGGACGATGCATTGAAAAGAGAGTAATAACAATGTCCCTTCAAAAGAGAGTCTAGGGTGTCTAGTGGGAATTTTTTATAATAATGGTAACGTATCAACGTGAGATCCTAACTGCACTATAATACATCCCCCTAGAACTTTGTCCTGATCCACATCGTTAGGTCGTGATGATTTGAGAAAATGATACATGTGTTTCGGACTTTAATAATATTTATATATATAACTCAGTGGATTCCTCAACAATAGTTGAATGTGCAATTATTTTAGCAAGAAATAATATAAATTATATAAAATCATCCGTTCCTTAGAAGTAATTTCGGTGATGAAGATTTATATTATTTTTTGTTTTTTTTATTTTTAAGGAGAAGCTAATGAAATAACAAATTTATGAATGCCCACTTTCAGAGACCCTCCATCGATCGAAAATATTTGAAAATGATGTAATGAATTCTGAAAATATTAGAGGACCTATGTTGTACACTTTAATATGAATGGTACTAGTATAAATAAACTCTCATTTATATTACACGTCGTTAATCTTATGCTTGAGTTATTGAGTATTAAAGACGTACCCCCCCAAAAGACCCTTCCGCTGAGATATATAAATAAATGAGTGAGTACCTGGTCAAAATTACTAGCGGTATTATAATTTACTAGGGTATCCAATAATTTTTGCTAACTATCTTATTATCAATTCTAGTTTTTAATCCTATCTACAATCCTAGGTTATACGACACAAACTCACCATTCCTTAATATGGTTGGCATCAAAACATCAACTTAGTCTCGGTCATCTAAAGTCTGATCAACAGAGCGACCTTTGATAAGTGTTAAAAATACACTATATCCGTATTAAAACCTAAAACCAGACCCAATATAAACCCAAAACAGACCAAAACGAAGGAGCAAAATATGCTTGAATTGTGTTTTGGTGTACAGTGTCGATAAATCAAAAATCATAATAAAACAGACAAAACAGGCAAGCACGAACACGAGAATCAAAAGAGAACAAAAAGAAGCCAAAGAATCAAAGCCGAAGCCAGAAAATTAAAGACCGCAGTCAAATCCAGTCAACAACAGTAACCAACTACAAAGATAACATCTCCCAATAAACCAATTTTTCCCATCCCTCAAGTATTACAAAAAGGTCCGAAAAAATTCCCCTGTCCGACGCGTCCTATAGTTGGGCCAGAAATTCTTTAATGGGCGCTCACTATACCCTAGAAATTACTTACCCATGATCTAGTAAAACCCAAAAGCCCATATTCATAATGCCGCATTACTGGCCCATCATTCCTTTTAAAAAATAAACCACAAGGGCTAAACTTGCAATTTTTGAAAAGTTATTTATAACTAGAAAAGGGAAAAGAAATGAGAGAGGAGGAGGCTTGTAGTTGTCATAAGAGACCGAAAGTTCAAGACCTTTATTTTAACCCCGATATTATTTAAAGTAAAAGATAGGGCTCGAAGAGTACCATGTAACTATGTCTCATATAAAGTAGTAACGTCTTCATTGATTTAACCATGGGATTAAAAATGAGAGGAGCAAATGTAATAAATGGGTTATAAATGACAATTCCATAGAGCTCGTTACAACACTAAAGGAGAGGAAGGCGGTCATCTCAGTCAAATCACGGGTTACTTCTAAAGCTCTCCCTTAAGCTCTTGACACTGTCAGCCAATAGGGAAGAGCACACATAGAGATTTAGGGTTTTATTATGAGGCTAATTTCCTACTCAAATACGAAAACAGCAAGTGTGCCTCACATGGATTGCTCGTAACACGTTGGCAAACCGGTGTAGGTCGACTTTAGTGATCTCAACTAAATGGGCCAAAAGACAAAGAAAAAAAATGAAATAAAGCTCAAGAGGAGTTTATAATAGATGAAGGCAAGGGGCTAGAAGGATTCCTTTGTCTCACCTATAAATAGCCCTCAACAGTTAACAACACAGGGATATCCAATCATTTCCGACACACAGCCTAGTTAGTTTTTCTAGAACTGTTAGCTTAGCTTTAGATTTTAAGTTTTAGCTTAATTCCGTTTTCCAGCTTAATTAAACCTGTTATATAAAACATTGGAGAAGCGCCTTCATTTCAAGTAATTGTAACGTCAACTAATCTTTTTATTAAAGATAACAGTTTTTTCGATAATCTCTCATAATCTATTGCACTTCAGAACATTTCATATACACTTACGCGATATCTGACCAAGACTAAAGACCAGATAAGCTACTTCATAAGCACTCAAGATCTCTAAGCTCCATGATTGGAGCTAATAATAGCCACGCTTATTTACAATTTTAAAAAGCTAGAACTTTAAAACACACAGGAAGGCTTAAACAAAAACACAGATCAGAACGAGGATTAGAAAGCCTTGGAGACTTATTTGGATTTAAAGCTATAGCGAAATGAGAGGGATCAAATACACAGAAATAAGGGAAGAGAAGTCCTCAATAGTAAAAGACTAATACTAGACGGCGAACTGATTCCAGGACAAGAATATAGGCTACAGGAGCTTACAGGACTGAAGATAACAATTGGAGTTTGAAACGGTGAAGCATTAATAAGCTGTAACATTAAGGAGCTGAAGGCACAAGTAAGTTTTTCATAACTTTTCACAATAATTTCCATTTCTAGCTTAATTTTTTTGCTTAATAGTTAGACTTCTTACGCTGTATGACGTATTAGAACACCGTAAAGATAGAACGTGAGGACTAAAAAGGAGACTTTTATTCTGCTTATTTTTACTTAGTCATTATTCTTGTTTCAGTACATGAGATTTGCGTGACTACACATTTTTCAGTTATGATGCGCTTCTACATAGAAAAATTGACTGTATTGATTTAGATCGATAATAAATACAGATTTTATTTAGAAACAAAAGCAAGAAAGAATCATACTTTGAAATAGTATAAAAAGATAGGTATTTAAAATCATAAGTACATTTATACAAACAGAGTAGAAAAAGAAAAAAAACAAACCCAACGCAAAAAAAAAGATTATTAGTACTATTTGCCTTCTATATTGCTTATTATTTAGTTCTTATAATCTGATTTTAGCTTAATCATCTTAGATTATAGGTTTACATATATTTGTCTTAAAAACCATAAAAAACCAAAAATAGTAGAAATTAGCTTAAATTTTAGATTACTGCTTATTTAGTTGTTAATTCATGCTTATTAGGGATAATATAAACTCTGCATCATCTGGTCTTAAGCTTTTGATAAATAGATTTTCATTTCATAAGCTTTTTAAAATCTGTCATATTAATTAGGAGTGTTTGGTTTAAGAAAGTTTGACCTCTAAAAGTCAATATTACTTGTGCAATTTGTTTGAGTCAGCTGAGTTTTCATTTAAGATTAGTTTTCATTTAGTTTTTATAAGTTAGTTTGCAAAAATTAAATAGTTATGGCTTATTTAGTTTTTTAGCACCAGGGCAAGTTATAGTTTAAGTTAGAATTGCTTATTTTTTTTGTTCTAGGTCCTCTAGGTTTTTTATGTGCTTAAGTGTGATTTATACACACTCAATAGGATGAGTTTAGTGCTGCACCAAGCCATAAGTTAGTCTGCAAATTGTTCTTTGTTCTTGCCATTTGCATCAGCAATACTTACATCAGTAAGTATTGCTGATTTTTAAGCCTCCATTTAGGCTAGCTAAAGTAGGATTTAGAAGCTTAGATTTAGGTATAAGTTAGTTTTCATATTGCTTAAGTTAGGTCATTGCTTATTTTTCCATTTCAGCTTAAGTTTCTAGCTTAATTTTGCTTTTTGAAAGTAACTAAAAATATCAAAAACACCAAAAACAGTAGCAGTTTTAAAATTAGCTTTTAAATTCTTGTTTTTAGCTTATAGGTCTAGATTTTAAGGTTGATATTGGTTGCTTATTAGTTGTTTGATAAGCTTGTAAAAGTTAAGTTCCTGGATTGGCTTATTGAGCTTGTTGGCTTAATTGGATTTTGTGTACTTTTGCTTATTTCTTGAGTTTGCCATTTTGTTCTTTAATTTCAGCTATAATCTAGTGATTTAATTTCAATTTTCTTTTCTAATCTAGTTTAAGAAAGTCATAAGCTAATCAGAACAACTTTTGTTTTTAAGTTTGGACTTAAGATGAGCTTTTTACAGCTTATTTAGTAAAACCAAAGGGAAACAAGTCCTTTCTGAGGTCATCCTATAAATAAGCTCTTTTAGAGCTTATTAGTGCTTTTCAGCCCCTAGTGCTTTTGTTAAAAGTATTCTCACCAGCTTAATCTTTAACTTTGCTCTTTTAAGTTTTCCCTAAAAAACACTTTTTAGTTCGTCTTATTTTTAAGCTTTAGTAAGGACTTTGCTTGTAGTCGGGTTAGGCCCTCAGGGATCAAAAGTGTAATTTTCAAGATTAGTTTTTGTCACTGTTAGTCCCTGTCCTTTAAACAGTTAGTCCTTGTCAGATTTCTTTTTATTTTTTTTATTAAAAATTAGGTTAGTTTTTTTAATTAATTTAATTAAGCTTTATTAAAAAGTGAAAAATTAGGGCTTTTAATTTTTATAGATTTCTGCCCTTTTTCTTTTTATAGTGTAATTTTTACAAATATTTTAGGATTTTTATTTTTAATAGTTTTATTATCTTTATAGTTTTTAATTAGTTTAAAATTTAGAAAAATCATATCTTCTAATCTAAAAAGCCAAAAATAGTAATTTTTTTCTAAAATTTTCTTTTTTACTTATTTTATTTTATATAAAATATAATTTCAATTATTTTCATATTTTTATATTTGTAGGATTTAATTAGTTTTTTAATAGAATTTAATTCATAAAAACTTCAAAAATAATTAAAAAAAATGTTTTTTTCTTTTTCCTAAAAAATTATTTTGTCCTATCTTAGGTTTAGAAATTTAGTTTACATTTTTAGGATTAAATTTTAGTCTATTTGCTTAATTTTCGCGTTTTATTTGATTTCCGTATTCGTTTAATTGTTCAAATTTTTTTTTAATTGTCAAATTTTAATTGTTACTTCTTATTTAGTAGTAATAGATCATCAAATCATCTATTTTTCTTATTCAAATCAGAATCCAAGCTTAAACGAGGTTTCAATTTCACTAGTCGTCGGGGAAACGACCCGGGTGATCATATTTACCCGGTTAAATATACGTATTAAATATTATATTATATATATTTTTTTGAGAGTGAATTTTATCAAGGGTAACTTGGTAATTTTCTTAATTACTCTTAGGTTTATATTATATTGTGATATATTTTAGGTATATAAAACTGCAAATCAGTTCTCTAGTTATTGCCTTTTATAGTATAGCGGTGGTATTTCCGTCTTCGAATCAAACCTCATAAATATGTCTTATATACAACAAGATATTTAATCTTGATAGCTATAGACCCAAGTTCTCTAGTTATCCAAGTTTTTGATTATTATTCAATGATTTCAAAAACCGAATAAGGATATTGAAGCAATCTTGAAAGAATAAGAAGTCCAATTAACTTAACATGAAGTTTGGTATGAGTTCGAATAGAATTTAGGATAATTTTCATTCCTATTATAACTTTTTCTACAAGTAAAAAGTATAAGAAATAGTCTTATTTTCCCAAAAAAAAATAGACACAATTTGTCTTCAACAAGTAAGAGAAAACTACTTTACGGTATACGTTGCATAAATACATTAAAAGAACTTGCAAAGTTCATTTTTAGTATTTTTGATAATTCATCCCTTAAAAATTAACCACCCAAGGTTTAATTTAATAAATAATTTAATTTTTTATAAGGTTTTTAAATCAACTGACGTTGTACCAAAAATACAGTTGATCTACTAGAAACGGTATAACTCAAAAGGTAATCTATGAGAGATAATTGCCAACATGTGCAACTCTTAGGTTTATGGGGCACAAGGCAATATAATCCAGAATTATAATGTCAAGTAGCATGTTTGTCCAACCCCCTCGTTGCCACGTTCCGAGAGGATCTGAACCAACCATACTCGATATAAGTCTTCCAAAATTTCATCTGTAATTTTAGAGTCTCAGGTCTGACCATACAATTGTTATATTACCTTGTCTTGTAATTCACCTAAGACTGTCTTAGAGTAAAAAACAAATTTTATTCAAGTGATTAATTTTTTTGGATGGAACCGACTTAATTTTAAGGGTATAAATTGATAAAACAAGGTTACCAAAATTTGTGTATAAGGAAGCATGCATACAACCTTATGACACTAGTTTATTTTTAAAACCTTTCCGTTTTTGTTTTAAAAACTTTCTATAAATCCCTCAATTTTATAAATTTTCATGCCATTTATAAAACCGGGCTTATCACTTTTACAGTATTTCCATGCATAAGTACTATTACTACGGATAAGGTTAAATCCCCATGGGATATAATCAAATCTTAGATAGATACCAACAGGATTTATTCCATCTTTAGTAATTATTACACCATTCCATAAATATTGTTAAAACGTTTATGTAAAAAATGTTTATTCTTGCGTTGTTCCGTCACGGGTTCCCTTGCGGAAACCACTAAACCCATGCGTTATAGAACATTGCAAGATTTAACAAATTTACGTATATAACCCATGATTTAGCAAAGTGTATATATCAATATATAATACAATAAGCATTTTAATCATCTACTTTTAGTGCATATTAATTTTGAAAATTATTTTTGCATAATTATAAAACGTTACAAATGAAAACATGCAAAACATATTTACCAAATTAATCATACTAAACAAAAATCAGTTACGCTATTAAATCAATAATTAAACAAAAGTCTTCTCATCTTTTGCAATTAACCAATTAATTCACGTAATGATTTTATGCAAACACACATGCCATTTAACATATATATTAAGCTTAGTAACCATGGTTTACATGCACGTAATCCATGGTTGACAATATACAAATAAATAAGCACAATATTATATATAATATATATATATATATATATATATATATATATATATATATATATATATATATTAAATAATGTAAAAACATTCACATATTTTGTTTCCTTATTTTGGGTAATATTTAGGACAATATATTTCACTAAATAATTTCCTAAATAAGATTTCACATAAAGAAGACAAGTAAATATTTATTTTCCGTACTTGTTTGATATTTTAGGACAAAATATTTAACAAAATATTTTTTTTTAAAAATATCACATAAAAGAAAAAAAATATTCACAAAATATGTAGCATATTTAATTTCCATATTTTATGTGATCTTGAGGAATAGATTTCACTAAATAAATTCCTAAAATAGTTTTCACATAAAAAAGGTAAGAAATATATACCAATAAGCATTTTTACATCTTTTTCTATTTTTATGTAATTATAAGGCTATATTGACTGGCTCGTGATGCCACTGTTGGAAATCGTTATCTAAATAACCTAATATTACATTAATATTATACAAGCTACGCAACAGATTTAATTGATATAGCAATTATAATTAACATAAAATATAAACAGAAAACATACCGAATAGCAACCAAGCTACGTGAAGAAACGGAGACTTTTTCAAGTACACGCATGTGTGTAGTACATGCTAAAACCAAAACCCTTAAGTTGCTAAAGTAAGTAACCTCCACATGTTCATACACTACACGTCAACCAATATCACGCGAATGCTAGTTCCACGAACCACGATCAAGAATATATCAAATAGTAGAAGAAACCAAAAATCCCTAAAAGGTTTTTTAGTTGGTTCGACAATTAGAAAAGAAAAAGAAGGGAATGGGATAAATTATGAGGTATAGGGATCCTCTATTTATAGTGTTAGGATTAGGGTTACATAGCTTTGGAAAAAAGCTACCTAATCTTGACATTTTTGGTCACTCTTCTTTCCTCCTCCCTAACCGGCCACTATATAGTCACTTTACACCCTTGGTGTTGACTTTTTGACTTTTCTAATATTTATGGTTAAGTACATTTAATTACCCATTAATTAAAAAGCCCTATAGTTAATTATTTGTAAACGAACTAATTAACGACCGTTAGTATTCTATCGTTGGAATATTAATATACATAATAAATATACACTTATATTATTATATACATTAATCGAGTATTAATACATATATAATAAATATATATTTATATTATTATGTATATACCAATAGAATGATATCTATGTGTATAACGTGTGTGAACCTCATAGGCTCACGTATTCCCAGCCGTATAAATATTCGTATGACATGAGCACAAACCCAACGCCTTTAAACACTAATCAAGTCACTGAATGAATTGTCATTCAGTGAGTCGCCTTCAAGATGTTCAAGCTGAGTCTAAGAGAAATACTCGCAATTCATTGAGGTTAAACTCAGTTACTGAAGTCCATGAACAAAAAAAAGAATGTGATGGGTTCAGCGAGCTGTGGCAATAAGGTCACTGGATCCCTTTCGATCTCCTTAACAATAGAATACCTGAAGACTTATATAAATATCTAAGCAATTGAAGAAAATGCGGGATATGTTTGAAAGGATAAAGGCAAGTCCTTATCAACCAACATCAACATATCTAAGTATGGGTAACTGATAAGTGCTTAATTACACATATCTTTTACCTCTAAAAACGAGCTTAAATGACCAAAAACAGACAAAAACTGCCAAATATATGTTTGTTTTGCATTTGTATTGTGCAGGAAGTGGATATCATCAAAAAGACAGAAAACCAAGCCAAAATGACAAAACTGAGCATGGAATGGAAAAGACTGTGCAAAATCAAGGCCAAAGTCCAAAAATGCCAAAGTCAGAGTCAATACTGAAGAATCAGCAGTCAAACCGGAGCCGGAACTGAAGAATACTATTGAATGCAATCTTAACCCATCTGATGGGCCGGGAAAGCCCAATAGTATATCTATGAAGACTGTGAAGACCAAATGGGCCCTCAATCAATTACAACAGCCCATTTGTGTGCAATTGACAAAGACTGTGAAGACTTTGAAGGCCCAATCCTAGCCCAGTTACAGCCAATCTCAGCCATTGCAAGCCAAAACCCACTTCATAGCTTATTGGGCTTGAAAAAACCCAATAGCTAAGCCTGTACCTTATTGGGCCCAATACAAACCCAATGGGCCCAATACAAACCCAATGGGCCTAATAGCCCAAACCCAAGCCCAATTATGGCCCATTAATCCTTTTTATAAAACAATAAGGACTAAAAATATCATTTTTAAAACAAGTTTTATAAAGGAAAAAATGGTAAAATGAAGAGAGGGACTAAAACTGCCAATTGGCAGAACTTTTATTATTTTAAAAGCCAGGGGCAGATTTGCAATTCTTTAATTCTTTCTTTTATTAAAACAGAGGGACTGTTTCTGCCATTATTCAAACTCTTTTTAATTCTTTTGTTATAAAAACTACGAGGACCTCTTGTGTCTATTTTAAAACTCATTTATAACTGCAAGTGGGCTTATAAAGAAATTGAAAAGAGAAGGAAAGGTGAAGGGGCATTGTTGCCTCTTCCTCATAGATCGGTTTAAACAGATACATCCACTGTGTACCTTAACCGCTTCCCGCCAAACCCAAACCGCCCCTTCCCACGGTATTCTAGCTCATCCCCATGCTCATAGTACTCCCCATTAATGAGCTTAACCTAAACCCACTTACCCTGTCCCTTATAACTTGCCACCCTGGCAATCTTTGCAAACCCGAGTCCTCCAATGGTTGAGATGAGTTGTAATGTGATCCAAAGGCTGGGAATTATGTGCTGAGCTTCTTACACACACAGCTAGCACAACCCAAGACCAAAGACAAAGCTTTGAGCTGCTATAAAAGGAAAAGAGAGCAAGCACCATACACACACCCTTTTACCCTATTTTTTTTAGTTTAATTTTAGTCAAAGTCTTTCTATTTTTACATTATTGTACTCAGTTATCTTTTTTAAAGTTTATGTTGTAAGTTTCTTGGTTTTTAATAAAAAGATAAGAATTTTCTTGATATTGCCATTGTCGAAATTTGAAGTCTAATTTAAGTTCTTTAAATCTGTTTAAATCATATAAGAATGTGTTAAAGGTTGTTAAAACATTACTAGTACTCACCTTTCTCAGCCTTCCATTTATTAAAAATCATAAAAAAACGTTTTTTATAAAATAAGGGGGTGTTTGGTTTACACTTGAAAATGGGTCATTTGGGGTTTGTTATGGGTCAAGTGCACTCAGCAACTTTTGGCTGAGTGTGTGGGCTCATTTAAGCCAATTTAATTATAACTTTTAGTTAAAAATTAAGTTTTTGTGAACCTTTAATCTTTCTATAAATTTTTATAAAGAAAAAGTGTGTTAGACAACTTAAGCTGTCTAGACAGCTTAAGCATACATTTCTTGTGCTTATTTAGTCATAAAATAGCCTTTCCCAAGCCCCTTTGCTCTGTCATTTTAATATAACCAAGCAACAAGTAGTGTGCAAATGCCATTATTTCTTTGAAAACACCTAATTTCAAGCCACAAAACCAGCAGGTTTAAGCTTATCATATTAGCTCAAATTTTGGAAATAAGCTCACTTACCACCTTTTGACATCTGTCTTTGTTTGGTTTTAACTAAAAAGCTAAAATAAGCTTATTTTCATAAGCCCAAAAAGCCCTTAAGCCCACTGTTTACCCTCCCCTGGTGCTGAGCACCAAAACTAAGCCCCCTTTTCTAGCTTATTTTATATTAAGCTATAGGTTCTTAGTGCCTTTTAGCATAGCTTATAAGTAGTTCTTTTAGGTTCAGCAGCTTATTTCTATTAGATAGCTTATTTATATAGCTTAATATAGCCTTAAAGTTCACCTTTTTCTGTCTTTTTTATAAATAGTTAATATAGCTTATTACTTTTTCAGCTTAACTTAGGGCTTATTTAGTGACCATAGCTTATCATTAGGCCACCCTTGCCCTAGTAATTTATTCCTATAGTTTCTTAGCTTATTGTGTAGCTTAAATCAGAAAAAGAAAAAGAAAATAAGCCCATAAGCTTTTAAGCATTCTGTCCTAAAGAGCTTAATTTTCTGGCTTATTCCCTAGGATTTAGACAAAGTGCTTATTACAAAAAATGTTCCTCTTAAGCCCCTGAATAAGTTTGCTTTTTTAGGTTTTGGCTAATAAGCACTTTGGACCCACCTTGCAATCGGGGTCCACTTCAGGGACCATTTGTGTAATTTTGTCTTTTCTAGTTAACATTGTTAGTCCCTGTGGTTAGTTAGCCTGTTACCCCGTTTGTCCTTGTGTCCTTTTCACTGTTAGTCCCCAAAGTTAACCATAGTTAGTTTTATTTAATTTAAATAATTAAATTAGGTTTAAATTTAATTAGTTTAATTACTTTTAATTTAATCAGTAAAATTTGGGCATTTTTATAT
>BQNB010170711.1:0-13646 GCA_026074375.1 Tanacetum coccineum | reverse complement strand
TTTTCTTTTCATTCAAGAAAATACCGTGTAGAAGTAATATGTGTCGGGGCGTTGTTGCTATTCAGGTCCAGGTGAAAACGTTGGACACCACGTCTTGTATTCCTTTACCCGTTTCTCAACGCCTATCATAATTTCTCTGTTAGCAACATTTGCATAACCATTTCTCGTGTATGGTAGGGAGAGGTTGTAGCCATGAGGATACCCTGCCATGAGATTGTAGCCACTTGTGATTTATGCCACGCGTTTCGCATGTGCTCTACTTTTGCGTTATTCTGTGTGCCCAGAGTACGCTTGAGTCCACCCAGCATGTCTTGTATTCCTTCATACGTTTATCGACGCCTATCACAATTTCTCTGTTAGCAACCTCTGCATAACCATTGCCTCGTGTATGGTAGGGAGAGGTTGTAGCCATGAGGATACCCTGCCATGAGGTTGTAGCCACTTGTGATTTTTGCCAAATCACTTGTGATTTTTGATTTTACAATGAACTGTAGGGCGTTTCACCCGCTGCTCTACTTTGTGCACTGGTACTTTGTGCTATTATAGTCTTGAGTACTCGTTCGCCTAACATTTTGTATTCCTTCATCAATTTTTGATTTATTTACAATTTCTCTTATTATCCACTTTGTTGCCGGACCTTTGGCTTGCGATTTGGTAAGGATAGGAGGATAGGATACCCTCATTTTCACACTATTGATTTGAATGGTTCATCCAAAGAATTGGGTTTTGTTTTGCCAATTTTTAGGATGTGCCTGCGACCATGTAGCGATCTCATTTTATTCCACAACCCATTTGATTCATCACAGCCCCGGTTGTAGAAGCAAACTTTGAAGTGGGGAGAATTTATGAAGTCAGGCACCTACGGGCTTGTTGATCCACTATCCCTGTCTCGGGAAGCAATTGGGTCAGTACTCTTAGAAAAAAGGTTGTGATTTAGAAAAAAATCATAAGGGAATTGAGAAAATCATTTGTTATTTGGCACAACTCATTTATGATTTGGCCCAAATCACAAGTGATTTACCACAACTCACTCGTGATTTATGTCAAATGACTTGTGATTTACCATAAACTGAAGGGCGTTTCGCATGTGCTCTACTTTGGCATTGTTCTGACCCAATTGTTTCCCGGGACAGGGTTAGTGATCATAAGCCCATTGGTGCATGACTTCATCAATTTCCCAATTCACGTTCACCTCTACAACCCCCTGTCAGGGAGCACGAGTGCAATGGAAGTTTCAATCTGGGGAGGCCGCCTGCACTTTCGTAAAGTTAAGGAGTAAGTCTGCAATTTTTACAAACCACAGGGAGCATATTTGCATTTTTCTCTAATATTTAACTGCTTGATCACACCCTGCTTCCATAATCTCCTCTTCCACAAACCTAACCACTCAACCACCAAACTCTCGCCAATCCCCCAAAATCATCAACTAAAAGAAATAGAGAACGTTGAGAATGTTTCTGGTAAAATTCTAACTTTACATTGATGTATTATTTTATTATTGTATATATTTAGCCGATTTTGATGTTATTTAGAGTTTTATTCATGTTTTTGATAATTTAGGGCTTATTCATTGATGATAGTTTAGGGCTTATAAGCAGATAACTTATGAGGCTTATATCCATTGATGTATTAACTTATATCTAGCTTTTAACTCTTTGGTGATAATCTGTACTACTTTCTTTTTCTTGGTATAAGGGTGAGGTACTCATAATTAGGATAATTTGATATGTAAGGTAGAATTGAGATATATAGGTTGCTCTTATCACTTAGTCCTTATTGCAATTAGGAGGAGTTAGGGGGTGTTTGTTTAAGCTTATTTGTGGCTTATGAGCTTATTTGTATTTCGGCTTATATTACATAAGCCCCAATTTTTGGCTTATTTTAAGACTTGAGGAATTATATAAGTTTATTATGATATAATTAACTCATATAAGCCCATAGGTTCCTAAATAAGCCAGAAAATTAGGGCTTATATAATATAAGCCGAAATCAAATAAGCTCCTAAGCCCACATATAAGCTTAAACAAACACCCCCTTAGAACTGAGATTGTATTTGTGTAATTACAAGTGGAGGATGCAGCGAGGAAACCTTTTATGCTGGACTAAAGTGAGAAATCAGTGGTAGTAAGGTGAATATAGTTGAATGGTTTTACCCAAACCTTTTTCAGTGTTTAGTATCACCCGTCATTTAAAGCAACCTTGGATGTGGCGGTCTTTACTTTGAGTGTTAAGTATGTGGTTTCAGTACCTGTGAGCGCCTCCATACATGCACTGCTTAATAGAGTTGTGTGTTTTCCTTTTATTTTTTCTTTTTTTCTTTTTTTTAAGGGCTTATGGTTATCGTCTTCTTATACATGTAAACACAACTAAAATGGAATTTTCGCATCTTAGAACATCAGCTGTATATGAGCAGTTCTCAAATTACAGGAAGTGGCTGTCATCTTTCGTTTCAAACCTTAATAAACGCCTATGTTCTGAGTTTAAAAAGTTGTCTTATGCCTCTACAAGACATGTTTGTGCTTTATTTCTATATTGGTTATTATAAATGCTTATTTACATATAATCATACAATATTGAATCACATGTGATTTGGTGACATGGTGACACAAAGATTGTCGACCACTACACTCCTTATGATTATGATCTAACAAGTATCAATTTACGCAGGTAGTTAAGTTTCTGTTCATGTTGTGGGGCCACGTGAAGCTAAAAAGAAACCCGTTTATCCGACTCAACGTTCAAGGGTAGTTCCTATTTCCCTTTTCAGAGCAATCAATGATTGTCAAGTTGATATGGAGTCGTTTTTGAATAATATTGGTTTTGGATCTTTATATGGATTAAAAGATTGGAACCTCATAGTAGATGAATCAATTTTCTCTTAAAAGTTTTGTGACTGGATAGTTCTGTAAGAAAACTTATCACAGATCTATTATGGTATTTCGAAGAGAGTTCATGATATGGTTTGTAATTTCCTGTGGGTGGGAACTCACTATTGTCGTTGGAGGAATCTGAAAGGTGATGTGTTAACAAATTGGTTGGGCTCAGTATTTTATCTGGATCCTAAAAAATCCTGTAACAAATATTGCAAGAGCTGATTTAAAAGCGACCAACATTGATTTCATGTTTAAAATGAACTTCCTTTTGCTCGTTACCAACACACTGGCAAAGAATGAAACAAAAAATGGTGATGTTTCCCTTGATGTTCTCAAGTGTATTCGAGAAGACTTTCTGGTTCAGTCCCATTGATGGTGTGGCTATATTCCGACTCTCAAAAGAACAGTAACAATTTAAAGGGTGTCACCAACTTCTATACAATGGTCCCATGTTTTTCCTAATGTAGTTCTTTAATTTTGGGCATAAGATAGTATAGCTTATCTACAAGGGCATGTTGGTCAATTTAGGTAGTATCTAAGTAGTAAGTTTTCTTTTATACTTAACATTGTATGTGTCGGTAGTTACTCATAATTATCATCAGCAAATAGATATAACGTTGTACCAAAGTTTTTGGATAATAAGAAAAAAATAAGTTATGCTATTTTGCCACCCTTCCACTGTTCTTTAATTTGTATCTTTGCTGCTCTTGTTCTGAACTTTGTGCTACTGGTCTTTTGCCTTTGTCCTGATTATCCCTATTTGATCCTAACAATAGCGACATATTATTGGTATTAAACATATGTTTCTGAGAATAATCTGTTTTCGTATGATTAGAGCATATGTTTGTGAGAATAATCTGTTTTTGTATGATTAGAGCATATGTTTGTGAGAATAATCTATTTGTATGACCGGGGCATCTGTTTTTATGATTAGAGTGATAGTAACACATTCAGCATCCACTTAAGATCGTTAGAAGGCTATAACATGCTTGAGTAACCAATGAGAAAGAATGGAAATCGAATGTTTATTATTATGGCGGGAAAAGTAGTTACAATGGTTTGTTACAATGGTGGAAAGTTGTTAGAGGAAAGTAGTTACAATGTTTGTAGACCGGTAGAAAGTGCAATTTGCACCTCACTGTTGGGTTAAAAACCTCCACGTGCACCTCTCGAGTGCCATCAGCTTATTATTCTTATCATGTCTTTCTATTCGCACTACTACAAAAAGTACATCCAAGACCCGTTCTAAACTAAATCTAGACCGGTTTTCCGTATGGTCTGTATGAGGGGGGCTCTCCATGTGAAATCAACTGGAGACCGGTTTTTAAACCGGTCTCGACCATGTTTTTAAGACCGGTTTGATGATTAAAACATGTCCCTAAAACTAAATAGTAGACAGGGTGTTGTCTTAAAAATAGGTCCAGAAAAACCTATTTTTAAGACCGTTCAAGATTAAAACCGGTCCCCATGCTTAATTTAATAATAAAAAAAATATAAAAATCCCATTTTTTTTTTTTTCGAATTGCTTATCGAAAATGTTTGCATTAACAACAAGCAATCCTGAACAGCCCCAATAAATGTATTCAATAAGCAATCTGAAATAGCCCCTACGAATTATGCATTTCGAGTAACACAAGCAATAGAGTTCTAGCCAACTGAAAACATCATTAATAAGTATACACGCGAGTTAAGCAACCAAGTAATACATGCCAGTTTAGCAGCCAACTCTTGTAAACATCAAATGTTAAAACCAACCAAATGCGTAAACTCTCAGCTAGAACAACTAAAACAAGTAAGTAAAAGTTACTGAATGACTATGTCCGCGAAACATACCAATTGAAATTGCAATTCATTTCTTGCAACTGAAGGAAAAAACAAATTAATAAAACCTTAGAAAACATAACCTGAGGTAAAGCCAATCTCTCAGCGTAAGGCGTAGGAAGACCAGCCCCAGTAATGAGCCATACCATCGCCAACGTTTCTTCTCTTCACCACAGGTTCATACTAATGAGCCATACCAAAACAGTAACCATGTACCACATATATCCAGCTTTCACAAACTAATATAGCTACTTTTAAAATCTGGAAACACATTAAAAGCAAAGACTTAAAACTTGGGCAACTCATAAATTTACAACGCTATTATAGTCACTAATTGATGTTTTGCTATAAATTGCAAGACAAAAATCTTTAAACCATCTCCATCTAAACTACCACTTAAAATGACATGTATCGTCTTAACTTGTATTCCTCTGTTCAGACCGCTGATAACACTGAATTTATACGATTCACCCAATCTCTACAATTTGTCACTAGTGTTACCCAAATGTGTATATGAAACTTAACCATTTAAATAGAATTCCTTGACATATAACATGAAGATAAACAACAATAAAACGAAAAGGAAACATAACAGAGGTAAAGCTAATATCTCTACCATAACCATAAACAAATACTTCATTTCAGATTAATAAACCTCATAGAAGTGTGATTACATTACCTCAAGAGCTTTTCATCCTATAAGCATCACTGCTAAGCCTACTTCTTAAGTCTGTAATGGTAGTCTTACATTCTCTATGGCTAATTATATGATTCAAATTAATTTGTACCACGACATAGGAAGACAACTCACATCTAAATATGACATTTAACTTCACAAAGATGGCATGTCTCACCTGCAGAAATAATAACAGTTACATGTCTGAACTCTTGCATAAGATCAACGCGTTTTTAAATTAGAGAGTAGAAATGGATCACTCTATAAAGTTCATTAAGCCAGAAAGAGACCTCTACTAACTTGGTCAAGCACGTACCGGATATTTCTGCGTTTCTCAACAGTATCATGCTTTATCCTCCTTCCCAACCGCATATCAGAATCTGTAGCTGCAAACTTTTTAAAGTTAATTTGCAATGATGGGAGCACCATGAACATAACAACAAACGTTTGAGTCTAAAATTTCTTATTTTTTTTGATTTGGTTTTAATTACTGAACAAGAGATTGATAACACATCATGAGCATCCTTATAACAGAATCAAAGAAACATAAGTTATGGGACCTTCAAGGTGGCAGGATAATTACACACTGTTAAATAGTGAAATTACATAAAACACTGAATTAGTGCAGAATGATTCATGAATTTAATATCTCAATTTTGATATCGTATGTAGAGACATATAGACCATACTGAAACATGGTTATATAGAGACAATTATGTTAACTTTAACTTTGCGAATGCAGAATATATATCCTAAAAACATACACTTCGATTGAACTTTAGTGTGCTAGAATAAATTTTTACTTCTATATGTTGTAAAACATAACATTGAAGTGGAATCAATTATTAATCTTTCTTCTTCTTTGTTATCGTCAATGTGTGTTTTGCGGGAGTTAGAAAAGAGATGACTCCTAACCTGTTTAATTTGATATCTCGAGAGCCATGAGTTCAGCAATGCCTGTGCCAGCCTGCATAAGAGCTAATATTGAGACACAAAAAGGGAGAAAAAGAATGCAACAATTAAGAAGCAGGGATTGTAAAAAATGTGGTATGTCATACATCTCCAGCTCCAAGGAATAGGAATTTATGGTCCGCCAAGGATCCACCAACTTATTTTAGTGCCAAAATAAGCAGCAAGCACCACTGATGCAATCCCCTATATAATAAAAAGACTATTAAATAGATATGACAATTTTGCTTCATTTACTTCGAAAAGGTCAAAAACAAAAATGGATCAAACCAAAAACTAGCTGAAAGTGGAATAATTCAAATAGGTTTTAAGTCGCCCAACGTCTACCTTTAATGTATACAACCTCCTAAATAATTTTCTTCCATCTCTTGATTAAAATTGTAATAAACAGATGAAGTGTGATCATAATTAACAGGTTGATTATATATTAAAGATATAGAACAACAAATGGCGAAAACTTGGGGTCAAGCCAGCCAATTATGACCCTTGATAGAAATCAAACAATTTTAACCCAAACCCCTTTTGCTTTAGACCCATTACACAACCTGTATGACTGGCTCATCTTGCCACATGTTAATGCTAGGTAAGGTGGGTCGAAGGTCGTCCAAAGTGCACCTTTAATGCATAAAACCCCCTACTTCATTTTCTTAAAGAAAAAGTTCAGATGTGAAGTGAAATAACACAGTTTCTGTACTCATTTTGCAACACTAACTATATAACAGAAAGTTCAAAGATTGTTGACAAAATGTGTTTCTAGGTGACCCGTAAAAAGAGACTCGTTTTGACATCTAATGGACTTCACAATTCCGTCCCCCCCTGACCAATTTTTATTATTCAAGGTTATTAATCACGTGTTTTGTCTCAACCCAGGTAGCTAAGTCCTTCTCTATCCATTCATCCCTAACCTTTTCATAAAGATCTACAAGCTCATCTCTATTTTCACTTCATGCTTCCAATATCACTGTTTTTTTATTTTGAACCAGTCTAAATGCCCTTAATTGTTAGTCCTTCGCACCTTGCAGATAACATGAAACTTATCCAAAAAAAAAAATTAAAAACTAGTTCATTTATGTTTTTATATCTGTATTATAAATACCATTTGTTTGATTAATCTGATGAAAATTACCTTCATTTTGTTAACAATTTTTACATTAATTCTTCATCCAACCCTTAGTCAAATAAGCCTCCTTTTTAATAAGCAAAGAAAAATAAAAATAACTAAAATTATATATAAACTCAAAATCAATACATATAAAGGTACCTGGTGTTTTCCGAAAAGAAGGGTGCTAAATATTGAGTGTTATCAAAAAATGACAGATAGGATGGTGATGTGGAGCGCAGCAGCAGCTGTGAAGATGGGGGTTAAGGGGTCAGGAGGAAATGGTAGGGGATGTGGCCACGGTAAGATTTTGTACTGATAATAGTGATGATTTTGTAAGATGGTTTGGTGACAGAGATATGGTGATTGGTGAAGGGGGTTATGGTTTTTTTGAGATGAAAATTTTGGTTTGGGTCGGTGGAGTGGGAATGAAATTTTTTTGAGATGAAAATTTTGGTATATCTTTGATTGCGTTTAAACTATTACGATCCAACATTTGGCATCAGAGCTATTGGTTAATCAAACCAAGATCATCATATACCATAGAAAATCACTGTGTTCCATTCGAATCAAAAAACGGCACCAAGGTTTTTCCAAAAGTAATTTTCGAAGATCAACAAACACAACCCAGAAAATTTCTGTGTTGTGTCAAACATCTTTAACATAAGCGAATCCAACCTCGTCGCCAAGTGAAAAAACACCGCAACGAAGGGTTTCAACCCAAAAACACATCGAAACAGAAACGGAAACCGAAACCTCCAAATCAAAGGATTAGCCCTTTTTTTCTTTCAACTGATATCGAAAAATAGAGAACCACAAATTGGGATAAAACGCGAAGTCATCACAGAAAAACGGACGAACGGATTCTTACATCAAAAGAACAAACATACCTTTTAAGAATCATAAAATCGAACCCATTTTTTCCAGAATCAATATTTGATTCGTGATTATCCGAGAATAAGAACCCCACATCAAACGGCGCTTTCTTCATCGAGATCACCAAATTACACGGAAACCTAAAAAGAATTTCGTATCAATAACTAGAGGGAGCCTGTGGTTAAGAACACATGGAGAAAGAGGCGAACAAAGATCCCATCAATAGCGCGAGCTAATCCACCCGAAGAGAAGGCCTCACACCAGTGACGAACTCAACAAGGAGAGGGTCACCAAACAAAAGAAAGAGAGGCAGATATAGAAAAAGAGAGGCGGACAAAAAAAAGGGAGGAGACCAAATAAGGTTTTTTTTAACCTAATCAGGTTCCAAAATTCAAAACACACCCTTTGCCTTTTCTTTTTTTTTCATTTCTATATATAAACTTTGATTATATAGAATTAGAGGTTTAGGATTTGACACTAGTTACCCCTTATAATTCTAGATAGGTAACTTAATCTAAACCGGAAGATAAAATATAGTAGTCGAGAAATTTTTTACTGCCTACTTCTAAGTGAATAATTTTGTAAGGAGTAATTAACCTTAGGTTATTCGAACATAGATTTAAAGCCCCAAGGATAGTTTTTGGAATAAAAAAACTAGTCCCGATAATTTGTTGATACCCTTCAAGAGCACTTACCACAAAATCCGACACACTTAGTGTTAGGAATTTTATTTGGGAGATTTGTGATGGCCACAGAAAATTCTAGAAACGGCCACGGAATACTGCTCAGTTGGTGTATGATGATGATGAGGATGACATTTTCACCGTTGACTTTTATATATGTTTTTGGTACGATTTTGACTTTTAGCTCTATACCAACTTTGGCTAAACTAAAAGATATGTTTCTGCATGCATTTAAGGACTCAAAGATATGTCTACGCTTGCAGTTTAATTACGTATTTTGTCGTAACAAAATAATTATTATATGTTAAAGTTTAATAAATCAATAAAAGGAAAGAATGTCCTTTATGGTAATTTTATCAATCAACTCAATAAATAATCTAATTTGCTAAACACTTCAAAAACTAATTATCTGATTATTGCGTTATCAAACAGCATAATCAAATCCAAACAATACTTTTCAAAACCACGTTTTATAACAGCTGATTATCTGATTATTCGTTTTTAAAACGCATAATCTATTTTAGATAAGCAATCCCAAACACCCCCTTAATGGAAAAGATGGAGATGTGTTGGAAGATGAAATTTTGATTGAATTAATGGGAAAGATGGAGATATGGGCCAGGGGAACCATTCTTTCACATGATGCAACGAAACTGCAAGGACAAAAAAGATATTATAATAAATACCATTAAATTGTTATCATAATATAAAAAAACACTTTTTATGTTAATAATAAATTTGTTGTTTACTAAAAATTTGTGTGATTATTAATTTTATTTTTTTTAAATAGTGAAATTCGGGTTATTCGGGTCAACCCGAAAACCAAACCGAATTTGAATTCGGTTTTCGGTTCGATTCGGTTAAATTCTAGTTCGGTTCAGTTCGGTTTTCGAGTTGACTCAAAAAAAATATAACCAAACTAACCGAATAACCCGATAACCAAACCGATCAACACCGCTACAACAAAGCACTTTAGCGTAAAATAAATTTGAACTTTTGATTTTACAAAAAGTATTTACTTTGGTCTTGTAAAGGCCCATTTGTTGGTCCTTATTTTTATTAGGGCAAATTATATGTACAAACTCTCCCACTTTACATAACTTTCACAGCCACCCCTAGTAAACCTTGAAAGCCACCGGCACACCACCAATAACTACAAAAGTAAAAGGATAACGTGTACAGTAATTAAACGATGATGTTGATAATCTGTCATCATCCACCTCGGCATATCAATTCTACCTTTGTTGGGGTTTTCGGTCTGCAACGTGGGTTAGATTACCTTCATAAAAGAGATGTAAGTTTCTTTTTACTAGTACTAATTTACAATTCATGCTCCCATTACCCCTTAAAAAAATTGTTCTATGTACTGTTGCAATAGGAGTTATTTCATTTTTCAAGGCAGCGTATTTGTTGGGCTACAAGTATATTGTATACTAATATGAGTTGAGTTAGGGGTTCTTTGTTTTGGCTTATATAGCCGGCTTATGGCTTATTTGGTTTTAGGCTTATATTTAATAAGCTCACTTTTAGTAGTTTATTTTGAAACTTTTCTGCTTATTATGGTTATTATGTTTCTTATGTCATAATAAACTTATAACACAATTGTTCTAGGATTTACTTAAGAATCGTTAGAAGGCAATAACAAGCTTGAATAACCAATGAGAAAGAATGGAAATCGAATGCTTATTATAATGGCGGGAAAAGTAGTTACAATGGTTTGTCACAATGGTGGAAAGTTGTTACAGGAAAGTAGAGAGAGAGTTACAAATCATAAGCTAAATGAAATGAAAGTAACAGATATTTAAAGGGAAAGTTGGCGCAAAAATCTATTATGAGTAAACTGGTGAGAAAGTGCATGTGCACCTCCCGTGTGTGGTTTAAAACCTCACACGTGCTCCTCACGTGCCATCCAACTTATTCATAGCTTATCAGTCTTCTATTCTTATCATAGAGCATCTGTTTGTAAGAATAAATAGCATCTGATTGTTTAAATTAAGGCATAAGTTGTTGCATATGTATGTATTTGTAAAATAGTGTATCAAAATACGTGTTAAAGCATCTGTATGTATTGCATCAGAAACAATTGTTTATGCATCTGAATGTATGATTAGGGCATCTGTTTGTAAGAATAAATTAGGACATCAAATGTATTGTTGCAGCATCTATATGTGATGGAGCAACTGTATGTATGAATGAGGCATCTGGATTGTGTGACTGGTTCATCGAACCAAATGTGTTAGAGCATCTATATGTATGATCATTGCATCACCAATATGATTAGGGCATCTAAACATTGCGGCATCTGTTAAAGTATCTCTATGATTATTTTTAACAATAGCGACGTAAATATTCATTTTTCTCTTTTTGTAACTAGCTTTTGTATTTGGATTCAACCAAGTTTGAATCCATGTCTTACGTTCGTTCACGTCTGGAATTCTTCACTTATGAAGCGTTTAGAACTTGAAATCGAACAAGGCGTTCTAGGGGATCTTGAATTACAAGGAGAGTGGACTCAAGAGGAGGCGAGGTCAATTGAGGGCTCTTTAAATGTGGAAGAACCACATTATGATTTGAGTCGACCATCTTTTGAATTAGCACCCGACCAAGAGGTAATCTTCTATTCTAAATACCCAATCAAATGTGATTATATCCTCATGACTGTTGTTATATATGAATTTTTTGTCATTAACTAATAATTTGTTGTTTACAAGGATTTTATAAAAAAATTAAAGCAAAGATTTCTATCATATCTGACCAGAAGAAAGAACTCGGGGATACGCTGAAACAGTTTAGAGAACTTTTTCCTGATGATGACAAGTTTGGTGATTTTCATAAGAGGTTTGCTGAAATGTTCAAATTTGGTAGAGTGAGATGACTGTAGATGATTATGCCGAGGATTCTAGTAGTCAAGATGATGGACAAGGATTCTGGTGGTGATGATGGGGTGCCGAGGGTTTTGGAGAAGATGGTAAAGATGGTAATGAGGAAGTGAATGCAGGTGAGACTAGAGCTGGAAAAGTTGAGGACGCCGAGGGTTCTGGTGGTCAGGGGGATGTCGAGGGTTCTGGGCGGAAAAGTCGATGTGGACAGAAAATTAAAAAACCAATTCTGTATAGTCCAGGTCCAAAAATAGGGAAGCAGCCAACAGAGCCAAATCCAAAAAAAGGGAAGCAACCAAGAGATCCAAATCCAAAAAAAGGGAAGCAACCAAAAATAAAGTGATCTATATTGGTTGTATTGGAGTTTGGTGCTGCAAAAAGTTTTGATGCTTGTGATTCAGTTTCCAGTCTGATCAGTTCTTATGGTAATAAAGTGTACATTATACATAAAGGTCTCAGGATGTTTTGGAATGATAATGTATAGCAAGTACTCAGTGGCCTCAGTTTGCAGAAATTGCTTAATCCCCGGAAAGTGGTTCAGATCAGTATTGTATGGCTCAATGTAATCTGAAGGATCAGTGTATATTGATGCTTCAGTTTTGGTTTTGGTATTATGTTATTCTTTGGTTAGTAACCAAGTGTGGTAAGTGATCTATTTGGGTTGGAGCTGATGCATATTATCAAGTAATGAACTTGTTCTAAAGACACTGACCTCCAAGATGGTCATGGTTCCAGATGTTGTACTTTCATTATATCTTGTTATGGCTTTCATATTTTGAATGTTTATTCTATGGACATGATGATGTTTGACTTTGGAACTTTTGACTAGAATTAGTAGTTGTTTTTACAACTTCCTGTGTTTATATTCGACCTCCACCTAAATCCAAAACTGTTAATAGTTGTTGGCTTTGGTTCCATTGAGAAGGTTTTTAGATTGAGAAGATTGACAAATCTTCATTTGAGCTCTTGATTCATATTTTTTATTTGAATCACAAGTATACATCAATTAATAGTGAATCAAATCTATAAATTACAAATTTGATTCATAAATTTTGTTAATTAATTATAATAATAACGATTATTACCTTTTGTTGTGTGATTGGTAGAATGAAAAAAATACACATTTCTATAATAAGTTGGACCTTTCACCGTTCCACTAGGAAAGGCTAGAGAACATGTTTCTGATTGGGAACATATGAGGTTAGGGATCGACAACGTTAGTGGGAAGTTAGAATCAATCTATCTATCTCAAGACACAAAATGGTTACAAGCTAATGAATTTGAGTATATAAATGGAAGGCCAGTGGCGTATGCATGATCATGCACTCTTTAATGCTCCAGTTAAAACCATACATTATAATGCAGAGTTAATTGCATAAATGGTCCCTGTGGTCGTCTGAATTTAACGAAAATGGTTCCTTCAACTTTTTTTTAACGAAAATGGTCCCCATGAGGGACCAAATCCGTTATGGGTCAGGGGGACCAAAACTGTTATGAAATCCTCTCCCCAAGGGTTATGTTTCACAACCATGGGGACCATTTTCGTTAATAAAAAGTTGAAGGGACCATTTTCGTTAAATCAGGACGACCACATGTACCATTTATGCAATTAACTCTAATGCAAAAGACCTTCTTGATGCAGGTGAGAAACAAATGATAATCGGTGAATTCAAAAGTGTTTATCCAAGAAAATCAACAATGTTCTCCCTTGCCACTTTCATTCTATGTTAAAATGATTGCCTACGGAATTGTGAGTAAGTTGCCTGATGA